>OZ035874.1:59814405-60073549 GCA_964034865.1 Eristalis intricaria
GGCTGATTGAGCCGTTTCTCAAACAATGCTGGTCAGAACACTTGGCAATTTTCACGATTTATGATGAAATTAAATATAGCAAATATTATGGAGTGTCTGTATTTAGGAAAGTCATGCTAATTATGGAATGGTCATGATCATGGTCATACAAATCTTATCCATGCTTGGATTGATAGACGCCGTTACAATAATTCAAAAATTAAATTACTAAAATGAGATCAGATAGATAGATACAATTTTGGAAGGAGCTAATCAATATAAGTGTGGCCATTCCGAAAATAGGAGAGTCAAAAAAATCGAATCCGTTTGAATGGATGACATGTTGTAGGGCCCTTCGTACTCGTCTTCAAGACAAAATATAGAAGACCAGAATGCTCAGCCCTTTGAATCTGAGTATTTCGAAATGTTGGTACTAATTGCCGAATCACAAAAAAGGTTTTCGGACAATGACGAACGAACTTCTGAATTTGATAGCGATTCCCGATGATTTGAATGTAGACAAAATGGTACCTTTCAAAAATGTAGGCAAGTTTGAAAAAATTAGACAAAACTCGTTTTAGAGATGTGCATATGAACTTTATGCATCTTTGGCGACCGTCGGATGCAGCAATGTAGTTTGGGAATGAATGTAGAAAAAATCCAAGCTATCTTTTTTTAGATTTTGTGAAGTACAATAATTTAATACTAAGTTAATAATCAATTTCAGAACTCACTACATTCTAAAAGGTAAAAAGGTTACTTTTAAAGTGCTGTCTAGTATGGGACAGTTCCAAATGTTGTGAATGTTTGTTGAAAACGCGAAGTATTCTTGTTAATGGTTCGTTTTTACCATAGTCTGTACCGTGAAAGCTTTCAAATAAAAAATCCCAAGTCCGGAGTGACCTAGAAGGCAAATGAAATTGAATCGTGGATAAGAGCCAAGCAGATTTTATATGACTGCAGAGTATATCCCTTACAAACATAACATCATGAATAGTGCGTCCAGTTGATAGCGATTTTATACCAAGCAGTTGACATCTAGCCAACTGTGGTCGCCGTGGCGTAGTGGGTTAGTGCGTCGACTCCTACGCAGAGGTTGCCAGTTTCGATGCCCGAATTTACCACCTTTGATAATTCACGGCTCCGCCTCTTTCGAGTCACTGACAATGCTCAAAGAGTATTCCTGTCTAGCAAAGCTTCTCAACATCGCCGTTCGGAGTCGGCAGTAAACTGTAGGTCCCTTCCACTCGTGAAAGAACATTAGCACGCACTACACGAGTGGTTGCTGAGAAGCTAGGCCCAGGTTCGCCTCGGACTGTAGCGCCACCCATATTATTATTAATAAACATATATGTAGCTTGGGAATCTACGTTCTTAACATTGACTAAAATGAATAGGCCGCAACGGTTGTCAAGAATGGCAAGCAGCCTTTGAAAAGGAAAGAACGAATCTTGATCTATAATGATAACCAAGCGATTGATGCTATTTTCTATTTTTTTTATTGCGTAATTTTTAATTATGTTTGGTACCTAGTATAAACCTTAATAAATTAAAATTTATTCAAGCTGCAGTTACTTTTGGGAAGTTCATTGCCAGTCTATAAGTAACCCTTGATCATTGGTGAATAAATAAATGTCTTGATCATTCTCCTTTCATTAATTAAGTACTGCTTTACACATGTACGTTGAAATTCTGAAGCCAACTGAAGACGCTTGGTGTTTGAGGCTCAGATTAACCTTGGTGAAGAATCTAACGGTATTTGTATTTATAGATGTCTTTGAGTGGAAATAAGATATCCGTTATGGACATGGCTTTTGCACCACACTCTCCCCCATGTCGTTAAATCCACAACCACATGAGAATTGAAGTCACACATCAGGATATAGGAATCTATCTGAGCTACTCTATCAACGGAAGCATTAACTTCATCCAGGAAAGCCGTTTACTCTTACTCTAGATTTGGTGCAAACAACTACACCTGAGCCAAAGATGACCTTTCAGACTTGAGCTTTCAGAACCCGACTCTCACTCCAAGCGGTACTCGTTCCAACACTCCGCCTGACAGCCTGGGACTTGTGAGTAGCCCCAATCCCGCCTGTGCAGACATTTGAGGTGTAACTCTCGACAGGAAGAGTTTTCACCCGTCGGAGAAGTCCACAGTTCTGATCCCCTTTGCTTCATTGGAGACGGTCGCCAGTCACAGCTGGCTGTTAATGAGGTCTCGACAAACCAGGATAGGCGGTATCCGAGGCCTATCTAAATCTTTTAGTCACAAAGATGGGTTGCGCTACGGATGCCAGTAATGGGATGTACCACAAAATAAATTCTCATACCAATGTCTGCTGCCGGGGACGGTGTAATTATATTCACATGAAATTAAGTCAAGTGGTACGTTCTTGCATAATGTGATCACGTATGGACCTGAAATCGTAGTCCCTAGCTGCCACCCCTAGCTAGACTGGAGTCAACTCTGCTCAAGACTTTCCAGCATTCCACAGAATCTGTGAGCTTCCATACTTGATTTGAGGAGCTGTCTGATCTGTGCACCACATCAGGGGTCCGATGCCGTTGAATAAATGCCATTTGCTTTCTCGGTAACGAGTGCTGTGACAACCCTCTAAGAACAATGACAGCATCTCAGAATCATGTATGTGAACTATCTTTTCCATATCCTCCTTCCTGGCTTCCCGTCTGGCCTTTGTCCAACAAAATGGATTTCCCCTCCTTGGACCGTCTCCTACATCAACTACAATTCAAGAGCGCGACTGGCTCTCATTATCATTTGTCACAGCCGTCACTATCTGTGACAAAACTATTTACGTCGCGTTTCAAATTCGCATGTAACACGCCCATAAACCATTGAAAGTGTAAAAAGGACATTTTCATGGAATTATTCATTCAAAGCCAAGGATCTGTGCACTCGGACTGTCAACAGGGATAGACCACACAATTTACGAAAGCAAACTCGTTTTCATAAATAATATTTTCTGTTGTTGTTTTTTTTTCTCTTTACTCCCCGTTGCCTGCTTTGCGATATTTATCATGGATACGCGATGTGAGAGGCGGATGAACGTGCAGCACGCGATGACATTTATTTGCGCAAGAAGACGACAATACGAAGCAACAACAGCGAGCGAATGAGGGGCGCAAGGGGCAGCGTAATGTACACCGTTGTGTTTACACAGAAATTATAAATGTCATCAGAGGATGGGAGGAAGGACACTATAACTAGGACGTGTTGCGCTGAAGTGTGTCTGGGGTAAGGTGGGATATAAAAATTTAACTGTCACAATGATGGGTGCATGGATGCGTGGAAGGTGGTGCCTTTGATTTATGCAACAAGGACTTCTCGGTGGGTGGGCGTGTGTGGTTGTGGTGTGGGGAATGGCTGTAACGAGATATTGCGACTTTTTGCACTTGCAACGGTTAGTTGGGTCTAAGGAGGTAATGGACAGACTTCTGTGAGAGCATCCCTTCGGTCTTCAGTGTCACCAGAAAAAGTAAGTAAAAATCGGGGACTTTTCGGTATTGTCCTTATAAGTCGCGAACATTCCTTGGCAAGTTCAGAGAGTCACAAGGGCAAGGTATAAAAACAGAAGCGTATATGTAATAGGCTTGTGTAGTTCACGAACGAACTATTTCAAAAAGGAGCTCTAACAAGTGAACTAGTTCACACTGTCATTCTATTTTAGTTCATTTAGTAGTCAGTAGGGTCGCCGTGGCGTAATTGGTAAGTGCGTCGACTCCTACGCAGAGGGTGCCAAGTTCGATACCCGAATTTCTATCATAATTTACGGCTCCACCTCTTTCGAGTCACTGACAATGCTCAAAGAGTATGCCTCTCTAGAAAAAGCTTCTCAACTTCGCCGTTCGGATTCGGCATTAAACTGAAGGTCCCCTCCACTCGTGAAAGAACAATAGCACGCACAACACGAGTGGTTGCTGAGAAGCTAGGCCCAGGTCCACCTCGGAATGTCGCGCCACTCAAGTTATTATTATTAGTTCAGTAGTTCAACAAACTAAGGTACACTTTATTTTGCATACATTATTGTTATTCAGTAAGAATAACATGTTGGAACAACAACATGGAAATTTCCAGGGCAGTGAAATACATTGAGCTAAATGATCTAAAAGAACGAACTAGTTCAATGAACAGATTTGAACTGAACTAAGCGCCTTCGGGACTGATTATTCTGATATCATTTAGTGTAGCTAAGATTACACCATTATGAACCTATAAGTATATACATTCTCACACCCATTCTCCATTAACCTCATGAAACAAATGTCTTTCAATAAAAGACCATTGTACCGATTTTGTTCAAATCTTCCTTAATGTGGTTTCTTCCACCAACTTACTACTAAAAGTATCTCCCAAGATATGTTGGTGAAACAAATGCATTCTACGTCCATCATCATGTTTATCGTTTGCACTTGTAGATTTCGTACCCGGCTTTGCCCGGGTTTGTTTCTTCAACCGGTACTTTACCTGCATTATTACCGCACTTTTTAGTTTAAAACAATAATAAGACTGCTCGAACCAGACTGCTGAGAGAAGAATTTGAATTTTCTTTTGTCATTGATGCCTATCCCAATCTCTCATTCACATCGCTACTCATAATGAGTACAATTCGTTGACATGTTGAAGTTTGAATTATCAATGTGTGTTGCAGCAAAACGGACGGAAATTATGGTTTTTTCTCAACCATTTACACACAACGTGGGGGATATCAAGCGATTCAAAAAAAAAATGTTCTTGGAAATCCTATCTATGGCTGTTTTCACACTCGGTGTGATTCGTCGTCGATTTTTCAAATTCCCTTTTGTGATCGCAAGCCACGTTCACACAGGAAATCTTTCAGTCTCTGCAATTGAGACTCAATGCTAAACTTTTTCTATTTCCTACCCCCTCTAACACATGCGTCATCTCTTTCACACACATGTACAGCATGCATCCAATACCAAACATTGAGAACATAAGAATAAAGCAACTCAAAGAAAAAACGAAGAGAGATAAAAGAGAATAGAAAATCCAAAGGCAAACCCCGAGCACACGAGACGCGGGCTACCCCTATCACGTCCCACCGTACTTGCCAACAAGATGGAAAAATCGCAGAAAACTGTGTGTAAAAGCGGCCTATGTACCTGCGCGCGATGTTCACTTGTTGTGCAAATTGAAGTCCAACTTCATGAACCATGAATAAAATTATTTAAAAATCTTGTAACTTCTTCTTCTTCAGGTGGCGCTACAGTCCGGGGTGGACCTGGGCCTCAACCAGTAAGCCTCTCCAGCCAGCACGATCTTTTGCCAGCTGTCTCCAACTGCGCACACCAAGTTGGCGCCATCGGTTCCGTGGGCGTCCTCTTTTGCGTTGTCCCACTGGTTCGGAGTCGAAGACTCTTCGGGCTGGAGCAGTGTTGTCCATGTGCTCTACATGGCCCAGCCATCTTAGGCGTTGAGTCCGTAGACGCCTGACTAGGCTCATGCCGCTGTACAACCCGTACAGTTCGTGGTTGAATCTTCTTCTCCAATAACCATCAACGCAAACAGGACCAAAGATTGAACGCAGAACTTTTCTCTCGAAAAGACCAAGTGCTTCTTCATCCGCTTTTGAGATTGTCCATGCCTCCGCACCGTACACCAGGACTGGGATGATCAAGGTCTTGTATAAAGTCAGCTTGGTCCTTCGAGAGATGGCTCTACTACTCAATTGCCTCTTGAGCCCATAGAAACAGCGGTTGGCAAGAGTTACTCTGCCTTTGATCTCGGTACTGATGTTGTTCGTACTGTTTACTTGCGAGCCGAGGTAGACGAAGTTCTTGACTACCTCGAAGTTATATCTGCCAATGGGGAAATTTTGGCCAAGTCATCGATGTTGTTTGTCCTTTCTTGATGACAGCATATACTTTGTCTTGCCCTCGTTCACCGCTAAACCCATTTTGGCCGCCTGCGCTTCAATACCAGCAAACGCTTCATTGACGGCTCGCTGTGTTCGACCAATCACGTCAATGTCATCCGCGTATGCTAGCAGTTGTACGGACTTCTGGAAGATCGTGCCTCTAGTGTTGGCGTGTGAGTCTTCCACGATATTCTCCAGGATGATGTTAAAGAAATCACATGACAGCGCGTCGCCTTGTCTAAACCCTTTTTTGACATTGAAGGTCTCGGTGAGTTCGTTACCGACCTTGATGGAGTAGCGAGAGTTCTCCATCGTCATCCTGCACAACCTGACGAGTTTGGCAGGAATGTCAAAACTAGAGATGGCGTTGTATAGCTCCACCCTATGCACGCTGTCATATGCGGCCGACGAATAGGTGGTGGGTGTCGATCTGCATTTCTTGGGTTTTTTTCCAGGATCTGCCGTAGTGTGAAGATTTGGTCGATGGTGGACTTCCCTTCCTGAAACCTCACTGATAAGGAGACTTATCGCTCTATAGTTGGTGCAGTCAAAGGGGTCTCCAGTCAAAGGGATGAGCCTTAAACAGTTCCGCAGACAGTCCATCTGCACCAGCAGCTTTATTCGACTTTAGTCTCGATATCGCTATCTTGACTTCGTCTAGGTCGGGGGAACGGAATTCTCGTCGATCATCGTCAGTTGTGTGGAGTGGAACATTCTGCCTGACTGCGGTATTGGGGTCTTCCCCGCCCCCAGTCTACAGAACTGATCGTTCCAGATTCTCAGTATCGACTGCGAATCTACTACGAGTTGTCCCTCTGCGTCACGACAGGCTTCTGTCCGAATTTTGTATCCATTGGATAGTTGTTTTACCCGTTGGTAGAACTGTCGGACGTCTGTTCAGGGACCTCACATTCCACGCGCAGAACCGAACTATAATTTTTTAGGAGGACCGGGTCCTGGTTTAGACCCCTGGTCAAGAGGGCCGGTGCATACATTAGTTCACCTCTAAGCGGTTGCTTTAAAGGCTATCCAGAGGGCGCCGCGAGGAGGCTGTATGTCAACTTGACCTGTACATTTAACAGGGATCGTTGCTGGCATCTCGCCAAGTTGAGAGCAGTCAACAATTTTGCCCTGGTTGCAAAGGCCCATGCCCGCCAAAAAAGAAAAATCTTGTAACACATTATGTAATTAGTTTAGCTCTGAAATTTTATCTAAATTAGCTAATCCGTTCAGAAGTTCAATATTCACAATTTCAGCACATTAACATGCATAGATAGTTTGGGTATGACAAAATAAGAAAAGTGCGAAAATGTTTATTGTTTTCTTTTCATTTGGTGACTCATGCAGTCGTTCGTATATGTTCGATTGAGACGTAGAAAAAAATGAATGGTTGCACCAAAGCAAAATATGAAAAATGTGTGTGTATATATGGAAGTTACAACACACTGGGGGATGGTTGATATCCACGACTACGCAACTTGAAATGGATGCAACCACCCTTATTTTGAGAATTTTATTCCCGTTTAAAATGTGCTCGTAACTTCCGAACCGTATGTCGTACCGACTTAAAAATTGTCACATTCTAAATTTTCGCATCTCAATTTTAGAATGATTTTTGTTGAAAATTTCAGAGCCCTGCGACGTGTAGTTTCGGAGCCTTTGTCGGTCAGACACACAAACTTTCTGCTGTATAGTTAAGAAGATCAAACATTACGTTTTAATAAAAAATGTAAAACATTTTTTGTTTGAATGCGGAAAATATATTTTTTATTTATGATAAAATTAGCTTGGAACATTTCCCAATAAGCCAGTACATGTCTTTGTACCTTAATTGGAGCTCTTCACGTTTCACGTTTTGACGTGCTCCTTCCATTTAAGCTTTACATCGAGAGTCATTCCGAGGTATTTCGCTTCATTGCTGAAGGGTATTTGAACATCATAACAAGCATGTTATTCACGCTCTTACACCTAAACTTCATATGAACGGACTTAGCTTCGTTAAGTTCAATTCGCTGAGTGTTCGTCCATTAGTGGATGCGGTCTAAAGCACATTGCAATTTTCTAGTTGATTCTTCGACCGGTTTGGCAGTCTGCACTGTGCCTACGTCCTGCGGTGTATCGCTGCTACACAATAAGTAAAGGAGGGGACCAAGAACACTTCCTTGTGGTACTCCAGCTTGTATAGATTTAAATAGGGAGTATTCTTTCCCATATTTCACACGGAAGGTTCTATCCGATAGATAGTTCGATAAAATTGTTTAAAGTTTCCTCGGGAGGAATTGTTGAAGCTTGTGTTTCAAGCCTTCGTGCCAAACCTTGCCAAAGGCTTGAGAAACGGCGAGAAATACAGCTGAGCAGACTTGCTTTTGTTCAAACGATTTTTCTATAACATCAGTTATGCGATGTACTTGATCAATAGTTGAATGCTTGCTTCTAAAACCAAACAGGTGGTTAGGAATAAGTCGTCTTTCTTCTACAACCGGGATTAAACGTCTAAGTAACATTCGTTAGAACACTTTAGACATTGTCGGAGGAAGTGAAATCGGCCTACAAGCCATTTTGTCTGTTGGGGGCTTACCCGGTTTCGACACCATTATTATTTCCGCTACTTTCCACTGACTAGGGACATGTTCTAATCTAAAGGCGGCCTTGATAATGTAAGGAAACATAAGAAGCGTCCAAAATGCTAAGGAAATTCTCATACTCAGTTTTTATTCACACCACCCTTTCTGTCAGCTTTCGAATTCACAGTCTTTCAAAACTTTGCGGAGATAGGAGATTATCCCTTCGAACGTCGCGGCAAGGTGCTCGTGTCTTATTTATTTATTTATTAAGGTAACTGTGCACAATTAAGCATACACTTATAAGTTTGTACCGGGCTCATTTTTTTACTCAAAAAAATCAATTTGGACTTATCCTTAACCTCACTTAATTCCAAGCAAAAATTAGGAAAGGAAATAAAGAAGGGAAAATGGGTAAAATCAAGAAGACCAGAAAGATGAATAAATAAGAAAGCGTAGCGTATACTAAAATCTAACCCGTAAGTGGTTAATTCGTTTGATAAAATTCAAAAAGTTTTTTTCCCAAAATAGTTCCTTGTATCTTGTATCTACCGTTTTAATCTCCTGGGGGAGTGCATTCCACAAATGAATTGCCCTAACAAAAATTGCCTTTTGATGTTTGTTTCAAAACGTATTTTTAGGTGGTATGCATTAAATTCAACGCTCTTTGAGAATGCGGAAATTGTAATTTTGTGCCATGACGGTTATCTGTAATTTTGTCGCCAAAAATATCGAAGCTGAAACAAATGCGTTCCTGCGAAGTGAAGCTGAACTGAGAATCTATCATTGACAACCAAATAACTCCAAGCCAATTGCAACTCGAACCTCTGACGTCAACAGTCGATGTGAAAAGTCTTTACAAAGAACCGATACAAATTCATTTCATCCAGCCACGTTTCAGAGAAACTTGGTAGCTTTCCATCAAATCCGGTTCCAGGAATATGACATTCACATTTAATTAGGAAGGAGCTGCTGAGCTACTGAATCTGATCCCCTTTGATCCTGCACTGAATCTGAGTCGTAATTTACACAAAATTCAAAATTCGCTTAGCAACTGGCATTCGCCAATAAATTTCAACTTCCCTTGGAGCGGTTCTTGAGAGTTCATCTCCCGAAATCATTCGACTTGTAAGATTTGATCCCAATGAACCCTCTGTACTTAGTTGATTAACTCCGAGGGGCTCCCCGCGAGCCACGTTCTCATCGATCGTCACAACTTTGTCAATCTGAACCCAGGAACTACCCACAAGATTTCCGTCTAATGTCTGTCAAATTCAGCCTTCAGTCAGCATTCACATGACGCCCACCTTCAAACAACCCCATAAATGGATATCCGTTTGCGTTGGCAAATGCAAGCGTTTTTGTCAAACAAAGGCAAAGGACCACGCACCGCCATCGCTAGCAGACACACTCACATCTGAACAATTCCAACGCGCCATTATTGCATAATTAATCCCGAACCGAAATTAAGTCCTCGAAATAAGCCGAATGGTAAATGTAATAACCACGGTAACTAGACCAAAATTAAACACACACACACACCCGCATACAGAGACACAGCCACGTTCAGACTTCCTTCGCGATTCAATGGCAATTTTAATTAAATCCCCGTTCATTATTCTGAGGCGAAAAGGACTCGTCCCAGAGCAGACAAGCAACCATAGATGCCTACCAGAGTGTGCGTGTGTGTGTGTGTGTAAGGACGTGTGAGCGATTGCAGGATGTGCACAACTCCCGGCACTTTGAGAATGTGTATGCTTTGTCTCGAGTCAGCACATCGTAATTTCGGGTTGCACTTAATGGCAATTAAATTTCAACCCTCGCCCCAGAGCATTCCCAGATCCAAACGTCCCGCCAGCACTCACCCCACCCCACGCTGCCGCCGCTCATCCCCACGTCTGCGGCAAGTGTCTGCATAATTACATACTAAGAGCCATCGTAAGTGGCACTCGTGGCATTTACCCTCGCATGCACACACACCCGCTTGCGCCGAAAACACCGGCTCGGCTATGGCATCGGTCGGGCCCTCAATCGACCGTATATCCTCTCAAGTGTCCCGGCCGCAGCTGTAAATCACAGGGAATCTCTGGACGTGAGCCTTGGCGACTGCTCTTTGCGGACAAAAAACTCTCTGTCGCCTGCTAATGATGACCAGCCCACCCCTAGTCAGCCATGACTTACTCACTAGCTCACATGGGGGTTGGCTTCCTTCCGGCTGCCAACCGACGGTTATTTGAGTTTGCGATTTGATTATTTACGCATCTCACAGATACCCCATCGACGACGTGCCGGTATAAATTGTAACAATTACTCTTCGAGACGGCAGCGGCGTCAGGGTGACAACGCTCGACGTTCGCCGAAATCAAAAAGGACTTATGCAGCTCTCCTCGAACACTAGGGGTTGCGTTCGCCGAAGCAGAAGTTTCTCCCTCCGTGTCAACGCTGGCAAATGGATGATGCTCTCATCTCAACGTTATTCACTCACCGAACAAAAAAAAAAATAAAGGACACGTGCCAAATGACTGTGCTACCAGCTCGGGCTGCTGCCACCCCGTCCGCTTGACGGACGGCGCATTGTAAGTGAATCGAAAATTTATTAGGAACCCTTGGTGGCCCGTGACTTGCATAACTCATTGCATTGTCAAGCGCTCTTCAGCACGTTGATTGCGCGATTTCATTTGTCGCATATCCTTTGGTCGGCCTACCCCTGCCGCAAGGGATGCGATACATTTGTCGTGGCTTCCGCGTTCGCGTTTTTTGGGGGACACATCGCATCGGTGGCCCGTCTGTGCTCGCTTAGCGACTCTGCTGCGCTCCGTGATGCACCCCGCAGTCGAATGAAATTCATTCGTTTCACATGACTACGCTCAAGCGGGGATGTCCCCGGTGGCGCGGAGCGGCGCAGCGGTTGTTCGCTCTGTTTGGCCGCCATGCGCCGGCATCGCTCCTATGAGTCAGTTGATAATTATTTTCATTTCCATTGCCATCCTTTTATTTATTTATTTTTAAGGATGACAATGAAAGCACATTTGAAAGGATGTCCAATGAAGTCATCAAAGGCGAGGGGCACAGCGAGGCCTTAATCGGCGAAACGTGCCCGTTGGCTGGGCCATATTTTACCGCGGCGGTCTTAATTAAAAATTTTATTTCGACTCCGTTTTTTTTTTTTTTGTTCCTTTTCCCCATTTCACAGAGTTATTGGGTTTTTAATTGGCGAGGTCGGTGCAGACGGTGAGGGGGGCGGGTGGATTTTATGAAGCGAAAGGGTGGTCGGATGCAATCGTTATGCGCTAAGACGAAGATTAAGAGGAATTGATGAGTGGCCATAAGGTTTTACGATCCATTGACGGGTGAAAGTGTCAGACAAGCAGAGTGTAAAGTTCGTCCTTTTGATAGATCATTTGGGATCATAAACTTGTCGCTTGATGACGGCTGCCGAAGTTCGCTTGATGTGCGATGATTGCAATTTGAAAGGGTCGGGGGTCCCTGAAATCATCCTCAGACAGGAGCGAGCATCACTGTGAGGTGTGAGGGATTTTGCTTCAATGGACGATGTGCTACAGTGTCTCGAATTTAGATTAAATTGATTTCAATTTCTCACAGCATCCCGCCATTTTGTCAATCAAATTCTGTTGCTTATCGCCGTTCTCACATAGAGGTCTCTACCGGCTGGTGGAGGGATTGCCGTCAAACTAATGCCTGAAACACAATAGTGCGTTGCGCCAGCCAACTTCACGTTACGAAGAGAGTGCCATGAGTGCGTTGCGCCAGCCAACTTCACGTTACGAAGAGAGTGCCATGAGTGCGTTGCGCCAGCCAACTGCACGTTACGAAGAGAGTGCCATGAGTGCGTTGCCCCAGCCAACTTCACGTTACGAAGAGAGTGCCATGAGTGCGTTGCGTCAGCCAACTGCACGTTACGAAGAGAGTGCCATGAGTGCGTTGCGCCAGCCAACTTCACGTTACGAAGAGAGTGCCATGAGTGCGTTGCGCCAGCCAACTTCACGTTACGAAGAGAGTGCCATGAGTGCGTTGCGCCAGCCAACTTCACGTTACGAAGAGAGTGCCATGAGTGCGTTGCGCCAGCCAACTTCACGTTACGAAGAGAGTGCCATGAGTGCGTTGCGCCAGCCAACTTCACGTTACGAATAAAGTGCCATGAGGGCGTTGCGCCAGCCAACTTCACGTTACGAAGAGAGTGCCAATAGTGCGTTGCGCCAGCCAACTTCACGTTACGAAGAGAGTGCCACGAGTGCGTTGCGCCACCCAACTTCACGTTACGAATAAAGTGCCATGAGGGCGTTGCGCCAGCCCACTTCACGTTACGAAGAGAGTGCCATGAGTGCGTTGCGCCAGCCAACTTCACGTTACGAAGAGAGTGCCATGAGTGCGTTGCGCCAGCCAACTTCACGTTACGAAGAGAGTGCCATGAGTGCGCTGCGCCAGCCAACTTCACGTTACGAAGAGAGTGCCATGAGTGCCTTGCGCCAGCCAACTTCACGCTACGAAGAGAGTGCCATGAGTGCGTTGCGCCAGCCAACTTCACGCTACGAAGAGAGTGCCATGAGTGCGTTGCGCCAGCCAACTTCATGTTACGAAGAGAGTGCCATGACGCACTGCGTTGAAATGATTACTCAATTTATCAGCTGTTCTCTCTCTCTCATCTACCAGATGAAAAATATTGCCGACTTTTTGCATACACTCATTTAAAAACACTGAAACACTCATTTAAATTAATTATAATCAGCTGTTTTCGTTTCCCAAATGACAGTTGACCCAAAATGCTCTGAATTTGGAGGAAAACTCTCAAATTGAGAGAAAATCTCTCTCTGTCAAAAAATATCCACCATGTTCGATAATAACGTGCGATGGACTTACGTTCTTCGTTTTATTACGATCCTCTCACTTCTCTCATTTTTCACCAACGCCGCGCTCCTCAACATAAAACATACCTAAATCGCATGTGCAAGAAACTATAAAAGTCTTTGCAAGTCCTTAAAAACCATGAGATATCGACTTATCTTGAAACCCTAACAAATGAAAAATGTACAAACTACTCACTTTGGAAAGAAGTAAAAAATATAAAGAAGCCCCAAATGCAGGCCGCGCCAATCAAGAAAAACAATGATGAGTGGGCAAAAAGTCAGAGGAAAGGCAGATCTCTTTGCTGAACATTTGGAGGAAACATTCCAGCCCTTTGATGGACAAATGTTGGAAGTTGAAAGAGTATCGCTAAACGAACTCTTCCAAAACAACAAGGCTCCTGGCTTTGATCTAATAACCGGACAAATCCTGAAGAACTTGCCGAAAAAGGCGCTAATTAAACTCCTCTTCTTAATTGACGCTTCCTTTAGGCTATTAAATGTTCCAGACTCATGGAAGGTTGCAGAAGTGATTATGGTTCCAAAACCGGGCAAACCGTTGAACAACAAAAAGTCGTACAGACCCATATCGCTTTTACCAATAATACCCAACATTTTTGAAAAACTCTTATTAAAACGCATTCAAAAATTAATCGAAGTTCGACCATCAGTTCGGGTTTCGAGCGAAACACCCGACAATTGACCAGGTATACAGAATAACGAATGAAATTGAAGGAGCTTTAGAGGAGAATAAGATCTGCTCCACCGACCTACTTGACGTTTCCCAGGCCTTCGACAAAGTCTGGTATGAAGGCCTAAAATACAAACCAAGCAGGCTTCTAACGACAAGCTTGTATAAGATACTAGAATCCTATCTCGATAACAGGTTATTTAGAGTTAAACACGGAACTGAAACTCCGATCTTAAAGAGATCCGAGCAGGAGCCCCCCAAGGGAATGTCCTTGGCCCTACATTTTACCTGTGACACTAGAGACGTACCTCAAACTGAGGTTACACTTGAGGCTACATTTGCGGATGACACAGCGATCCTGGCAACGGGACGTTCAGTTGAGTCCTCAACTGAAAAACTGCAACAAGCTCAGGACAAAATAAACGAATGGTCAAAACGCTGGCGCATTGCTACCAATGAGAACAAATCAACGCACATAAATTTTACCTACAGAAATATTGAAAATCGACCAATTTTTAATTAATTCTGTACAAATACCGTACGCTAATGAAGCCAAATATCTTTGTATGGCTCTCGATGCGAAACTCAAGTGGAAGGCCAACGTGAAAAAGAAACGGGATGAGCTCGAAGGCCGGGTAGAGAAATGTACTGGTTACTTGGAAGGTACTCCAAGTTAAGCATGTACAACAAACTGCTATTATACAAGCAAGTACTGAAGCCTATGTGGACTTACGGCATACAACTATGGGGTTGTACCAAATCAAATAACAGAGGATTTATTCAGTCCTTTCAAAATTAAATTATACGGGATATTGTGAGAGCTCCCTGGTATCTCAGGAATTGTGGTATAAGTTATAAGACATTAGTGTCAACGTTTGTACTTTTAAGTCATTGCACTTCCTAAACCCAATCCAATTCCAATACCTTTCTCACCGCTAGCATTTCCTGTACGTTCACCCCACACACAACACATCCAACACTCTCCCAGTACCTCAATACAGCACACTCACCTCACACAACGCACCCATATTTCACGTATCCCAATATCAGCACTTCCTCCATGCCCGAGCACAATAGCTCGTAAGCATTCTGTTATTGTTAAGGTAGGCTAAGTTCAGTTTGAATTGAAAAATAAAAATTAGTCTTTTCAAGATCACCATAGGTGATAGACATATTTGTTTAATTTATACAAAGGGTATACCGTCGACGAAGAAATAACAAACTCCGCTCGAAAGCTAAGTATCACACTTCATGGTCTTTGTAACAAGGCCATCCCCCAAACTTTGGACATGAGACCTTTAGTACGCCAACTCCAGCGTACGAGACCGCTTATATAATAATAAACCATCCTAACGATGGTCATGGCAGGTGATTTTACCGAAGGTCCACCTGCAACAGGCGAAAAGAATCCATAAATGTAAGCTACTAGATAAGGAAACTTAGTTGTAGTAAAGAAAAACCAAAATGGAAGGGTGTTTTTAGTCAGTAAGAATCTGACGCTACTATGTGGACACGGGTACATAGTGTCTTGTTGAAGATTTTCAACAACCCAAGTAAAAAAAAAAAACATTTTTTTTCACGCAGGTCGACGCTATATTTTGTGCATGGTCATTGAATTGTGTGGGTTGAAAGACAACGCCAGCGCAAACGCACTATTGTGTTTCAGGCATACGACATGAGTTAAGCCACAGACTCAGTGTCCAAGTCTGAGTTTCAAAATTTTCAATTCAGAGCTCTGCAGTCTGGTTGTCGAGTTCATCTTTCTTCTTCCCAATTGCTAGGTATGGCAGCTCATTATGTTCCGTCTACCGTCCATTCATCAATCATCCCACAACGCCTACAGACTGTCATTGACATAAGGTCAGCATAAGGACATCAGCGTCAGAAGTTTCATTTAATTTGACCACATCGGACAATGATAGCAAGCTCCTGGAGGCGTAATCTCTGGGCAATCGCTGCCATCCATCGCTGACGGTCCACTGACGCTGCTTCCAGCCGTCAAGACCAAGCTGTCTTGCATCCGCGATTTCTTGGTCCTTATGCCTAAGATTAAGTTTTTCTCTCCGTCTCGAACCAAGAGGCTGATTCGAGACCCTTTTATCTGCGGCCATCCGCTCGATGTGACCGAGCCAGTGTAGTTCGGGGATTTTTTGCCTTCCAGACTACATCGACATGACATCCTGGAACAGCTCGTAGATTTCGTGGTTGTGTCTTCCCCTCCATTTACCATCCTCGCAGACGGGACCACATATCCGACGTAGACAGAGCTGCAGTTCTGCTTCGCGTTCAAATCAAATCGAAGTAACATCGGTTGCCATGGGCTGTTCTGCGTCGGATCTCCACTGTGGTGTGGTTTGTGGAGTTTGCGTTTGCCCCGGCGGGGTGGACAGACTCCTTTACTACACACTCGACTCCTTTACTGCCACATTTTGTCCTATGGAGGACATCCAGTAGAGGGAAATCTTTTTAGAATGATCGCAACCCGTGCCGACCGAGCTACACCGTATATTAAAAATCCTCTTATGTCCTGATATATCCTGGGTTCAATTGCTAATCGAGAAGGAAAGATCAGCGATATAAAAAGAAAGATCAGTGTATATAAACTGCGTGTGTGTGGTGTGTACAATTAATGGTGTGGACATTTAATTCAGTCTCAAGTTCAAGTTGTAAAATGGGTTACAAAATGAACAAAATACATTTTTCCATGTTTTATGGCTTTTTTAGTAAGACCTAACATTTAAAACAATAATAATAATAATATGGGTGGCGCTACAGTCCGAGGCGGACCTGGGCCTAGCTTCTCAGCAACCACTCGTGTTGTGCGTGCTATTGTTCTTTCACGAGTGGAAGGGACCTACAGTTTTCTGCCGACTTCGAACGGCGAAGTTTGAGAAGCTTTTTCTAGACAAGAATACTCTTTGAGCATTGTCAGTGACTCGAAAGAGGCGGAGCCGTGAATTATCAAAGGTGGTAAATTCGGGTATCGAACCTGGCACCCTCTGCGTAGGAGTCGACGCACTTACCCACTACGCCACGGCGACCCACAAGACCTAACATTTCATATTCCATTAATTATGAAATACAACATCGGTGAGGGTTGCGGACTGTAGCTCACGTATTGCTTGGATGAGATTGGCATTAAGTGCATGAATCGTTTCCGGATTGTTCGCATACATTCAGTCCTTCACGGTCCTCCACAAAAAAGGCCAAAAGGGCCAAATCGCAGCTCCTAGGCGGCCAATTCATATCACCAAGACGGCGGATAAAACGATTTGAGAATTTGGTGCGCAAAATATCGATTGCTGCATAGGCTGTGTGGCATGGCACGTTATCTTGCTTAAACCAGATGTTGCCCAAGTCAATTTCAGTAAAAAAAAATCGTTGACCGAAACGTTGTTCTCGGCCTCATTTTCCAAGGAAATGGTCCAATGATGCCACAGCAGCCACATTCTCATCTGTGCGCATCGTACGACGACGGGGACCAAGAATGTTGTCCACTAGCATACAGTCTCACGAAATTTGTACGAACTTTTTCTACGAACTTCATTATTGCAGTCGCGATGGCCGCTCCATTTTGGCCAAAATTTATTTTTAAAAAATGCCCAAAATCTTCAAAAGACGCTATGGGAACCGTTCCGACATAGCGAAAGGGATTTTTACTCAGTAAAGTCCCTTCATATATTTCCACCACAACTAACTTTTACACTTATCCAGCAGTTTTACTTTCTTGGTTTAGACGCATTTGACAAGAGATTCTCGATTGAGAGTTCTTGCTCACACCGCAGCTAAGCGCGGGTTGAATTCACCGTGTTAGGTCAAGGGGCTTAGTCCTTTGAAGACGGACAAAAGAGTTTCCTTCGTCGAGAATTGGAAGGACAGAGCTTATGTGCTCTTCCAGGCGACACTTATGCTAACGAGCAAAGTTCTTAACTTCATCTTGATGAATGATGAAATTCCAAGATCTCTGTGGATATCGTTGTTTCGTATATACCAGGGTGCGTTGACGATGGCCCTTCTTCTTCTTCTTCTTAATTTGGCGCTACAGTCCGGGGTGGAGCTGGGCCTCAACCAACAAGCCTATCCACCTAGCACGGTCTCTGGCTAGCTGTCTCCAGTGTCGCACGCCAAGTTGCCGAGGTCTTTCTCCACCTGGGTGCGCCACCTTAAGCGCGGGCGTCCTCTGTTGCGTTGTCCCACGGGTTCGGAGTCGAAGACTCTCTGGGCCGGAGCTGAGTTGCCCATGCGCTCTACATGGCCCTGCCATCTTAGGCGTTGGATCCGAAGACTCATGGCGCTGTACAGTTCGTGGTTGAATATTCTCCTCCAGAAACCGTCAACGCAAACAGGACCAAAGTTCGCACGCAGAGCTTTTCTCTTGAAGATACCAAGGACTTCCCAATCCGCTGTTGAGATTGTCCATGCCTCCGCGCCGTTCACCAGGATTGGGATGATCAAGGTCTTGTATAAAGTCAGCTTGGTCCTTCGAGAGATGGCTCTACTACTCAATTGTCTCTGGAGCCCAAAAAAGAGCGATTGGCAAGAGTAATTCTGCGTTTAATCTCGGTACTGGTGTCGTTCGTACTGTTCACTTGGGAGCCGAGGTAGACGAAGTTCTTGACTACCTCGAAGTTATATCTGCCTATGGGGATATTTTGGCCAAGTCATCGATGTTGTGCGTCCTTTCTTGATGACAGCATATACTTTGTCTTGCCCTCGTTCAAAGCTAAACCCATTTTGACCGCCTCCACTTCTATACCAGCAAACGCTCCATTGACGGGTCGCTGTGTTCTGCCAATGACGTCAATGTCATCCGCGTATGCTAGCAGTTGTACGGACTTCTGGAAGTTCGTGCCTCTAGTGTTGGCGTGTCTTGCACGATCTTTTCCAGGATGATGTTAAAGAATGAGCGCAAATAAGCGCGTCGCTTTGTCTAAACCCTTTTTTGACATTGAAGGTCTCGGTGAGTTCGTTACCGACCTTGATGGAGTAGCGAGAGTTCTTCATCGTCATCCGGCACAACCTGACGAGTTTGGCAGTAATGTCAAAACTAGACATGGCGTTGTATAGCTCGTCCCTATGCACGCTGTCATATGCGGCCTTGAAATCGACGAATAGGTGGTGGGTGTCGATCTGCATTTCTTGGGTTTTTTCCAGGATCTGCGGCGATGTGATGACCAGACGGGTTTTAGCACTTGCTTGTATATAAGCAATTTGTTGTCAGTACTTAGCTTGGAATATTTTCCAATAAGCCAGTACATGTCTTTGTCCCTAAATTGGAGCTCCTCATGTTTCATATTGACGTGCTTATTACATTTAAGCTTGCAGCGAGAGTCATTCCGAGGTATTTTTTCATTGCCGAAGGGTATTTGATCATTATTTATAAAAACGGGCAAGTTATTCACGTTCTTTATATGAACGGGTTTATATGAACGGGTTTAGCTTCGTTAAGCTCAATTCGCTGAGTCTGTCCATTCGTGTATCCGGTCTAAAGCACATTGTAATTTTCTAGTTGATTCTTCGACCTGTGATATAAAAAAAACCCTAGATGTCCCACCCTGTATAATGCGCTCCCTAATCATAAGATTTACACGTTCAACGATAGTGACAGGATAACAGGATGACGGCACGTTACAAGTCGCAGCACATTACCCACGAATCCTGTACAGAGAACTTTAAATCGCAAGTAGGCACGGGTTGTCGTTTGTAAAACGGATTCCTTTTTGTTTTAAATATGTTTTGCAATCTCGCTTTATTGGGACACATGGGGCTACATTTGTTTGTCCCAATTAGGCGGTTGTCCCAGTAAAGCGATGTTCTAATAAAGCGGAATCCACTGTATAATGACAGTTTTAAGAAGGTATGTGTAAAAACCGAGCTTAAAATTTAAGGTACACCCTCTCTCCCATCTCCCACCCATCTCTCATCCTCCGCATTGATGACTAGAGCAACAGAAGAGGATCTCTCCTTTCGAGTCTGAGAGATTTTCTGCAACAGAACACATTCCTCTGCAGACATCTGTCGTTCAGTTTGCATCTTCGGACAGTTTACTTCCGGCCTTAAGATTTATTTCCCCGGGAACCCTTAATCAGTCCAATGACAAAGTTTCCCAATTGAATTACGTACAGTCCTTTGAATCATCTCCTCTTCCGCACTCTCTCTCTCTCGCAGTGACATCGCCCTTGCAGCAAAGCAATTACGAACCTCCGTCGCTGGGTCATCTTGTTCTTAAAGGAAAACATTTAAAAAAGCTATTAGCCTCACTTAGCTCAACAGTCCTTGACTTCCCCATTCATCCCAGATTCCCAGGCCCGCATCTTTCGGTTAAATAAAACCATCTGCCTGCTAACTAGGATCCCATATGGTTTGCTCACGCAACGGCGGTTCTCCCTTAACTTTACCCACAAGTAAGACTTACGAAAGAAAACTTTTCCCGTCAAGGGTTAAAAGTTCTTCTCCTCCCCCATCGTCCCTTTGACCGACTTTCTGTGACTAGCATTGCCAACCGAGACCATTAGACCGTTAGAAGGCAGAGAAGAACAAAAAAAGCAGGGGAAACACTTACACACTCAAACCGATGGGAATGGTCAATCCTTGCGAATAGTTTCTTTACCGTGGTACAACCGCTCTGCGCCACCCCCCCCCCCCCCCCCCCCCCCCCCCCCCCTGGCACGCACCCAGTCGGTGCTCGTGTGTACACGCCCTAAATAACGTGTTTACAAAACACTTCAACAACAACATCGACGAGGATGAGGACTGTGAATTCAATTCGACCCTTTGCAATGGTTTAACCCGTTTATAGCCATCAGGCTTTTAGGGCGGGGAAAAAAAAGTTCGCCCTATAACCACAGTTTGCCTATCGCCACCCGGCTGGTGGGTGGCGGGCGTTGGGGTGTCACAGATCCTTGACATTAGACTGAAGAACGAGAGCGGGCCGATGAAAGGATCTCTCTTACGCTCCATGGATGAGGAAGCAACTGTCAACAAGTATCTTTCTTTTTCGAGGACTGACTCGAAGGGGAGTCCTCTGAAAAGTGAATCCTTTCCCTTTGACGGGAGCAATGGGGAGGGAGGTGGGAGGTGGCGCCTGGGTTTTTGCTTTTCGAATCTGAAGTGCTATTCAAATAACCGTCATGAGAGTTATGCATATAACCCTGGCCATGTGGGACTAGTTTTTCTATTATCGAAGGCTCGCTTATCTCGGCGTGTAACCCGATTTACGATTGCCTTACGGGAGAGGCATAAGGACGTGATAAACATATGGTCCTGTCATGTGTGCATTTCCTTTGTCTCTAGGTCGTCTCAATGGCCGTCTGGGGACACATGCGAATGCCGTGGTTTATCTTCGTTAAGATGGAGAGATTTGTGGATTCACAATGACTGCGAGAGTCATTTAGTGGATTTCCGGTGGCGAATGGCTTCTTTTTTCGAGAACACCTTTCGCCTTCAGTTTAGTCTTCACTCTTCAGTATTCAGTCTCCAGTCTTCAGTCTTCAGTCTTCAGTCTTCAGTCTTCAGTCTTCAGTCTTCAGTCTTCAGTCTTCAGTCTTCAGTCTTCAGTCTTCAGTCTTCAGTCTTCAGTCTTCAGTCTTCAGTCTTCAGTCTTCAGTCTTCAGTCTTCAGTCTTCAGTCTTCAGTCTTCAGTCTTCAGTCTTCAGTCTTCAGTCTTCAGTCTTCAGTCTTCAGTCTTCAGTCTTCAGTCTTCAGTCTTCAGTCTTCAGTCTTCAGTCTTCAGTCTTCAGTCTTCAGTCTTCAGTCTTCAGTCTTCAGTCTTCAGTGTTCGGTATTCAGTCTTCAGTCTTCAGTCTTCAGTCTTCAGTCTTCAGTCTTCAGTCTTCAGTCTTCAGTCTTCAGTCTTCAGTCTTCAGTCTTCAGTCTTCAGTCTTCAGTCTTCAGTCTTCAGTCTTCAGTCTTCAGTCTTCAGTCTTCAGTCTTCAGTCTTCAGTCTTCAGTCTTCAGTCTTCAGTGTTCGGTATTCAGTCTTCAGTCTTCAGTCTTCAGTGTTCGGTATTCAGTCTTCAGTCTTCAGTCTTCAGTCTTCAGTCTTCAGTCTTCAGTCTTCAGTCTTCAGTCTTCAGTCTTCAGTCTTCAGTCTTCAGTCTTCAGTCTTCAGTCTTCAGTCTTCAGTCTTCAGTCTTCAGTCTTCAGTCTTCAGTCTTCAGTCTCCAGTGTTCAGTCTTCTGCCTGTTCTGTCTCCTCCCTCCTGTCTCGGATCTCATCCCCTGGGATCACGTTCTCTCACTTCAGTACTTGAGTGTCATTGTCAGAACCTCTTTCAGCGCACATCCTGGCACCTTGCTCCACGTGCTCATTACATCACATCCCAGCTTATATGCATGCGCTCTCACAATTAACCCAAAGACATCCCTCACATCATGAACGACGACACAAACGACAGCGACAATGGCGAGTAACACTATTTTTTTACACTCTGTCAACGTCAGCAGCACAATAAAGTGAATTTGTTCACTTGGGTGCCGGCGCCCCCCGAGGCGGAACACACTCGAGGAACGTGATTTTGACATGAGAGTGCGCCATACATGCCAGCCATGACGGCAATGGCAATGGCAGTGGCCGTAGTAGCTGTGCCAGTGAACACCTGTAGGTGTGTCCCAAGCTTTAATGGATCACCACTTCTCGAGCCATAAAAACGACAATGTACGTGGATCCTTCGTCTCGGAAAGCGATGCTGCAGACTGCCGACCCCCTCGCAGACGAACGTGGGCGAACGTGGATGCGGCAATGGAGTTGGACTCTTAAGTGCAAAACGTAAGAAGAGTAATGTAAGCGCATTAACCCTTTTTATTTAAGGCGTAAGTGCGGTTGTTGCAGACACACACAGCGAAGGGGCTGGGCCCGTTCTGATGTGACATTCATTGGAATGGCGACGGCGAAGACGCGGGCGAAAGAAGTTTAATGGCTGAATGGCTGAATATGGCAATTGCTTCTTTCAATCCGTCATTTAGTTGTCTTGAGTGCTTTAATTGACTCACAGTCTCAAGGGGGTGGTTGCGGGCTGGCTGTGTCTGCGACTGGGTGTGGTTGCTCTTTGAATCCGAGGACAAAGACATGCATTGACGGAATGAAATTGAGCAGTTAACGGTGATAGAGGGGGGCTTAGGCATGGCGGGACATTGTATTAAAGAGTGGTAAGGATTCAGGTATGAAGATTTCTTTGTTCAATTAAAGCTACATTCACACTTTGTCTTGAGACGAACAGAGGGTTAGATGTTTTTCTTAAAAGATGGTGGAACTGGCTTGCAAATGGCTGACTGGCTGGCGGGTTACTGTAGCTTTTATAATTGTTGAGGCTGTTAGTAAGCTCGCCAGGAAAGGGAGACTGGAAAGCAATGTTTTATATGCGATCCTTGCACCCCTATGCGTTAATGGTGATGTCTAGCCAAGCACGTGGACAACTGGCCTCGGCCACTCCATTATTCAAGATGCCAGTATTTAAGGCGACAACCCACTAGAGGAGAAAAAACATTCCTGTAATCAGACCAGGCTTAGTTTGATGATTGAATAAGTCTTAACTTAACTCAGAGGCACTCAACAAACTTCTACGTGATCTAAGATCCCGCACCAATAACATTCCATGTTCAACTCCGACTCAGTGAGACGCAAGCGTTGGAAGAAACGTTCAGACGTGGACTTGACTCCCAGTTTCACCCCGAACTGAAACTGTCCACGATGAAGAAGATGTTTCAACAATTCAATATAAATGTCTTCAAACAGCCTCAGCAACTGCGACTAGATGTTCGAATAAAACGAGTTTCAAGGAATATTTATGGGTGGAGCTCCTCACTCATGGCTTGGTGCCTTACTGTGGTTAAAAGCGCTTGTTTCAATGTAAGCGATAAAGAAATGTGGTTGACACCATTTCTCCAAGCTTCCTTCCATTAGTTGACAAGAAGTTGTCGTCCCAGTTGTTGGCTCGCGTGACAAACTTCGGCATTTTTTCTGTTTCAAGGCATTCAGCATCAGTACCGAGGACAATATTCAGAAGAAAGGTATAAAGCAACCGTCCTGTTCGCAACTAGTCACATGCTAAATTTAAACCTCGTCACGTCTTGAAAGTAGATGTAACCGATTTTGAATAAATGCTTAGATCTCCTGTTGTTTTTGAGAGCACACTAGTGTTGAGTGGATCAAAGATATTTTAGTTCGATGGAACTTCGAAAGCAAACTCGCATCACAACTCTGTTCCGAAGAGGAATTTCGATTGCTTAGCGGTAAGTTCTATTGATCAATGGTGTGTAATTTAAGTAGCTCTCACATTACAATTGTGAGCGAACAGCCGGACGCTAGGTCAGAGTTACAAGCCAAGCAAACCGTGAGACCAGGCACAGCAATGCAAGCCACCGTGTGAGCGTCGCCGATCATCCATCATGGGACGCAATGGTGTCAAGGCCATTGCTCAACGACATCGACCAATTAGGATAGGTTAAGGAAAGTAGAGTAGAGAAGAGAAGTAGAGAGCAGTGATCGAAGCAAGATCGGATTTGAATTTAAACAAAGTCCCTTATAGAGGGAAAGTGAAAAATACGGTCTTTGTCTTTAATTCGTATTTATTAGGTTTATTAAGAAGAAATCCATTCTTCTTGCACGAAATTAAAGGCTGTATTTAACTTTGGTCCGATTTAGGTGAAATACGCGCTGTTTTGTTTGATTAATTGTTGCTATTTTAATGGTGATGCTGTGTTAAACTAATAATAACAATAATATGAGTGGCGCTACAGTCCGAGGCGGACCTGGGCCTAGCTTCTCAGCAACCACTACGTGTTGTGCGTGCTATTGTTCTTTCACTAATGTTAAACTACCGAGGGATAAGTCTCCTCACAGTCGCCTATAAGATCCTCTCTGCCGTTTTGTGTGGGCGCCTGAAACCATTCGTCAACACCCTGATAGGTCCTTATCAGTGTGGCTTCAGGCCGGGGAAGCCCACCATCGACCAAATCTTCACACTACGGCAGATCCTGGAAAAAAACTCAAGAAATGCAGATCGACATCCACCACCTATTCGTCGATTTCAAGGCCGCATATGACAGCGTGAATAGGGACGAGCTATACAACGCCATGTCCAGTTTTGACTTTCCTGCCAAACTCGTCAGGTTGTGCAGGATGACGATGGAGAACTCTCGCTGCTCCATCAAGGTCGGTAACGAACTCACCGATGTCAAAAAAGGTTTTAGACAAGGCGATGCGCTGTCATGTGACTTCTTTAAGAGTATCCTGGAGAAAACTGGAGGCACAATTTTCCAGAAGTCCGTACAACTGCTAGCATACGCGGATGACATTGACGTGATTGGCAGAACACAGCGAGCCGTCAATGAGGCGTTTGCTGGCATTGAGGCGGAGGCGGCTAAAATGGGTTTAGCTGTGAACGAGGGAAAAACGAAGTATATAAGAACACAAAACATCGACGACTTGGCCAAAACGTCACCATAGACAGCTATAACTTCGAGGTAGTGAGGTCTTCGTCTACCTCGGCTCGCAAGTGAACAGTACGAACAACACCAGTACCGAGATTAAACGCAGTATTACTCTTGCCAATCGCTGTTTCTTTGGGCTCAAGACGCAATTGAGTAGTCGAGCCCTCTCTCGAAGGACCAAGCTGACTTTATACAAGACCGTGATCATCCCAGTCCTGCTGTACGGCGCGGAGGCATGGACAATCTCAAAAGCGGATGAGGAAGCCATAAGCCTAGTCAGGCGTCTACGGATTCAACGCCTAAGTTCGCTGGGCCATGTAGAGCGCATTCACAACACTGCTCCAGCCCGAAGAGTCTTCGACTCCGAACCAGTGGGACAACGCAATAGACGACGCCCACGGGACCGATGGCGCACCCAGGTGGAGAAGGACCTCGATAGACTTGGTGTGCGCAGTTGGAGACAGCTGGCTAAAGATCGTGCCGGCTGGAGAGGCTTACTGGTTGAGGCCTAGGTCTACCCCGGACTGTGTTAAATTGATCTGGACTATATGGTGGATGTATAAGGACCCTCCAACAAGGCTCCTAACTGCTCTGCTATGGGCCAAAACTGGCCGCTTCGGGGTGGTTGCTCTCTTTAATTAGGCCAATCACCCCGATTGGCCGATATGGCGATTTGAAGTTTTATTTGACGGCACAAAATCGGTATAAAGCCACTCTCGAAACGAGGCGTTTCTTAAAAATTACATGTTTTTTCTTCTTTCGCATTGCTAGCGGCTGAATGAAGACATAAAAATGTCTGAATTTGGTCAGGTTTTCTGCCAAGGCCAGGTCGGGGACTATGTCTTTTTGTGAAAAATTCATGAGGGTCGAAAAGGAGCCGCCAACGGGATGTTACTCGATTTTTTAACGGTGATCTACGGCTAAACATTTTTGGTTTTTTTAGGATGTTTTTTTCAATTTGCCTATTATGGCGTCGAACATTCGAAAAATTGCCGTTTTTTGGTGATTTTTATTTCGGATTTGTCGATTTCTCTTTTTGACCATACTTGTCCGAATTTTACTGTTGAAGATCTGCTCATACAGCATCACACACCTGGCAATCCCACCAAGCACACAGCAAGACCTTTCTGACCGTCAATCCTGGATTGGCCACCGTTTGCGCCGACTCACCTCGACAACGACCTTTTTTGCTTGACGTTGTCGCAGGTAACCCACTTTTCATCACCCGTCACCACCCGCTCCAAAAATGGGTCGAAGTTGTTGGTATTGGGCGGTGATTCGCTAATGGTAAATTCGAATCTTTTTGATGAGCGACATTAATTGATCGAGTTCTCGTCTGTTAGTAGTTAGTAATTAGTTAGTAGTCATTCGAATGATTTTCGTAATCAAGATATTCTCGAAATGCTGTAGTCGTCGATTATCACTCGAATTATACATACATCGAGCATCTTTTTGTTTCCAGCCCCTTGTTTCCAAAAGGTTCCAAACGGATTTTTGTGCAAATTTGAGATCTTGGACAATCGAGAGGGTGTAAGCACGGATCCGACTAAACGATTTCCATGATTTGATCGACATTTTCGACAATTGGCCTTCCAGAGCGCGCTGCATCCTTGACATCGGAGTTTCCGGAACGGAATATATGGATACATTTTCTTTGCGGTTGTATAAGGACCATAATCAGTGTTCACATTTTCATCCTTCTGGCTTTCGTTTTCGCCGTTGTCGAAGGTAAAACATGTCGAAGGTCCATCTTTGATGTGCGCTCAAACCAAACCGAGTCTATCACTCACAAATCTGTCCGCAAAGTGTATTGCGTATGATAACGGGGCACAAGTTTCATTCGGAGGTTAAATTTTGGATCATTGCTTCTAGCACTGCAACTGATGTTGATTTACAAATTCTATATGCGCTATTTTCAGTCGGGTATCTTCTTCTTCTTTATTTGGCGCTACAGTCCGGGGTGGACCTGGGCCTCAACCAACAAACCTCTCCACCTAGCACGGTCTCTGGCTAGCTGTCTCCAGTGTCGCTCGCCAAGTTGGTTGAGGTCTTTCTCCACCTGGGTGCGCCACCTTAAACGCGGGCGTCCTCTGTTGCGTTGTCCCACGGGTTCGGAGTCGAAGACTCTCCGGGCCGGAGCTGAGTTGCCCATACGCTCTACATGGCCTAGCCATCTTAGGCGTTGGATCCGAAGACGCCTGACTCGACTCATGGCGCTGTACAGTTCGTGCTTGAATCTTCTCCTCCAGAAACCGTCAACGCAAACAGGACCAAATATCGCACGAAGAGCTTTTCTCTCGAAGATACCAAGGACTTCCTCATCCGCTTTTGTCCATACCTCCGCACCGTACACCAAGACTGAGATGATCAACGTCTTGTATAAAGTCAGCTTGGTCCTTTGAGAGATCGCTCTACTACTCAATTGCCTCTTGAGCCCATAGAAACAGCGGTTGGCAAGAGTTACTCTGCGTTTGATCTCAGTACTGGTGTTGTTCGTACTGTTCACTTGCGCACCGAGGTAGACCAAGTGCTTCACTACCTCGAAGTTATAGCTGCCCATTGTGACGCTCTGTCCAAGACGTCGATGTTGTGTGTCATTTCTTGATGACAGCATATACCCACCCACATAGACCCATTTTAGCCGCTTTCGCCTCAATGCCAGCAAACGCCTCATTGACGGCTCGCTGGAGTCGGGTATCATCAAATTACTAAGACTCAATTCCGTTCCGAGTCGGTAGGTCGGAAGGTTTCAAGGAATATTTATGGGTGGAGCTCCTCACTCATGGCTTGGTGCCTTACTGTGGTTAAAAGCGCTTGTTTCAATGTAAGCGATAAAGAAATGTGGTTGACACCATTTCTCCAAGCTTCCTTCCATTAGTTGACAAGAAGTTGTCGTCCCAGTTGTTGGCTCGCGTGACAAACTTCGGCATTTTTTCTGTTTCAAGGCATTCAGCATCAGTACCGAGGACAATATTCAGAAGAAAGGTATAAAGCAACCGTCCTGTTCGCAACTAGCCACATGCTAAATTTAAACCTCGTCACGTCTTGAAAGTAGATGTAACCGATTTTGAATAAATGCTTAGATCTCCTGTTGTTTTTGAGAGCACACTAGTGTTGAGTGGATCAAAGATATTTTAGTTCGATGGAACTTCGAAAGCAAACTCGCATCACAACTCTGTTCCGAAGAGGAATTTCGATTGCTTAGCGGTAAGTTCTATTGATCAATGGTGTGTAATTTAAGTAGCTCTCACATTACAATTGTGAGCGAACAGCCGGACGCTAGGTCAGAGTTACAAGCCAAGCAAACCGTGAGACCAGGCACAGCAATGCAAGCCACCGTGTGAGCGTCGCCGATCATCCATCATGGGACGCAATGGTGTCAAGGCCATTGCTCAACGACATCGACCAATTAGGATAGGTTAAGGAAAGTAGAGTAGAGAAGAGAAGTAGAGAGCAGTGATCGAAGCAAGATCGGATTTGAATTTAAACAAAGTCCCTTATAGAGGGAAAGTGAAAAATACGGTCTTTGTCTTTAATTCGTATTTATTAGGTTTATTAAGAAGAAATCCATTCTTCTTGCACGAAATTAAAGGCTGTATTTAACTTTGGTCCGATTTAGGTGAAATACGCGCTGTTTTGTTTGATTAATTGTTGCTATTTTAATGGTGATGATGTGTTAAACTAATAATAACAATAATATGAGTGGCGCTACAGTCCGAGGCGGACCTGACCCTAGCTTCTCAGCAACCACTACGTTCTACTATTGTTCTTTCACTAGTGTTAAACTACCGAGGGATAAGTCTCCTCAACATCGCCTTGAAGATCCTCTCTGCCCTTTTGTGTGGGCGCCTGAAACCATTCGTCAACAACCTGATAGGTCCTTATCAGTGTGGTTTCAGGCCGGGGAAGTCCACCTTCGACCAAATCTTCACATTGCGGCAGATCCTGGAAAAAACCCAAGAAATGCAGATCGACACCCGCCACCTATTCGTCGATTTCAAGGCCGCATATGACAGCGTGCATAGGGACGAGCTATACAACGCCATGTCCAGTTTTGACTTTCCTGCCAAACTCGTCAGGTTGTGCAGGATGACGATGGAGAACTCTCGCTGCTCCATCAAGGTCGGTAACGAACTCACCGATGTCAAAAAAGGTTTTAGACAAGGCGATGCGCTGTCATGTGACTTCTTTAAGAGTATCCTGGAGAAAATCGTGTAAGACTCACACGCCAACACTGGAGGCACAATTTTCCAGAAGTCCGTACAACTGCTAGCATACGCGGATGACATTGACGTGATTGGCAGAACACAGCGAGCCGTCAATGAAGCGTTTGCTGGTATTGAAGTGGAGGCGGCCAAATGGGTTAAGCGGTGAACGAGGCAAAACGAAGTACATGCTGTCATCGAGAAAGGACACACAACATCGACGACTTGGCCAAAACGTCACCATAGACAGCTATAACTTCGAGGTAGTGAGGTCTTCGTCTACCTCGGCTCGCAAGTGAACAGTACGAACAACACCAGTACCGAGATTAAACGCAGTATTACTCTTGCCAATCGCTGTTTCTTTGGGCTCAAGACGCAATTGAGTAGTCGAGCCCTCTCTCGAAGGACCAAGCTGACTTTATACAAGACCGTGATCATCCCAGTCCTGCTGTACGGCGCGGAGGCATGGACAATCTCAAAAGCGGATGAGGAAGCCATAAGCCTAGTCAGGCGTCTACGGATTCAACGCCTAAGTTCGCTGGGCCATGTAGAGCGCATTCACAACACTGCTCCAGCCCGAAGAGTCTTCGACTCCGAACCTGTGGGACAACGCAATAGACGACGCCCACGGGACCGATGGCGCACCCAGGTGGAGAAGGACCTCGATAGACTTGGTGTGCGCAGTTGGAGACAGCTGGCTAAAGATCGTGCCGGCTGGAGAGGCTTACTGGTTGAGGCCTAGGTCTACCCCGGACTGTGTTAAATTGATCTGGACTATATGGTGGATGTATAAGGACCCTCCAACAAGGCTCCTAACTGCTCTGCTATGGGCCAAAACTGGCCGCTTCGGGGTGGTTGCTCTCTTTAATTAGGCCAATCACCCCGATTGGCCGATATGGCGATTTGAAGTTTTATTTGACGGCACAAAATCGGTATAAAGCCACTCTCGAAACGAGGCGTTTCTTAAAAATTACATGTTTTTTCTTCTTTCGCATTGCTAGCGGCTGAATGAAGACATAAAAATGTCTGAATTTGGTCAGGTTTTCTGCCAAGGCCAGGTCGGGGACTATGTCTTTTTGTGAAAAATTCATGAGGGTCGAAAAGGAGCCGCCAACGGGATGTTACTCGATTTTTTAACGGTGATCTACGGCTAAACATTTTTGGTTTTTTTAGGATGTTTTTTTCAATTTGCCTATTATGGCGTCGAACATTCGAAAAATTGCCGTTTTTTGGTGATTTTTATTTCGGATTTGTCGATTTCTCTTTTTGACCATACTTGTCCGAATTTTACTGTTGAAGATCTGCTCATACAGCATCACACACCTGGCAATCCCACCAAGCACACAGCAAGACCTTTCTGACCGTCAATCCTGGATTGGCCACCGTTTGCGCCGACTCACCTCGACAACGACCTTTTTTGCTTGACGTTGTCGCAGGTAACCCACTTTTCATCACCCGTCACCACCCGCTCCAAAAATGGGTCGAAGTTGTTGGTATTGGGCGGTGATTCGCTAATGGTAAATTCGAATCTTTTTGATGAGCGACATTAATTGATCGAGTTCTCGTCTGTTAGTAGTTAGTAATTAGTTAGTAGTCATTCGAATGATTTTCGTAATCAAGATATTCTCGAAATGCTGTAGTCGTCGATTATCACTCGAATTATACATACATCGAGCATCTTTTTGTTTCCAGCCCCTTGTTTCCAAAAGGTTCCAAACGGATTTTTGTGCAAATTTGAGATCTTGGACAATCGAGAGGGTGTAAGCACGGATCCGACTAAACGATTTCCATGATTTGATCGACATTTTCGACAATTGGCCTTCCAGAGCGCGCTGCATCCTTGACATCGGAGTTTCCGGAACGGAATATATGGATACATTTTCTTTGCGGTTGTATAAGGACCATAATCAGTGTTCACATTTTCATCCTTCTGGCTTTCGTTTTCGCCGTTGTCGAAGGTAAAACATGTCGAAGGTCCATCTTTGATGTGCGCTCAAACCAAACCGAGTCTATCACTCACAAATCTGTCCGCAAAGTGTATTGCGTATGATAACGGGGCACAAGTTTCATTCGGAGGTTAAATTTTGGATCATTGCTTCTAGCACTGCAACTGATGTTGATTTACAAATTCTATATGCGCTATTTTCAGTCGGGTATCTTCTTCTTCTTTATTTGGCGCTACAGTCCGGGGTGGACCTGGGCCTCAACCAACAAACCTCTCCACCTAGCACGGTCTCTGGCTAGCTGTCTCCAGTGTCGCTCGCCAAGTTGGTTGAGGTCTTTCTCCACCTGGGTGCGCCACCTTAAACGCGGGCGTCCTCTGTTGCGTTGTCCCACGGGTTCGGAGTCGAAGACTCTCCGGGCCGGAGCTGAGTTGCCCATACGCTCTACATGGCCTAGCCATCTTAGGCGTTGGATCCGAAGACGCCTGACTCGACTCATGGCGCTGTACAGTTCGTGCTTGAATCTTCTCCTCCAGAAACCGTCAACGCAAACAGGACCAAATATCGCACGAAGAGCTTTTCTCTCGAAGATACCAAGGACTTCCTCATCCGCTTTTGTCCATACCTCCGCACCGTACACCAAGACTGAGATGATCAACGTCTTGTATAAAGTCAGCTTGGTCCTTTGAGAGATCGCTCTACTACTCAATTGCCTCTTGAGCCCATAGAAACAGCGGTTGGCAAGAGTTACTCTGCGTTTGATCTCAGTACTGGTGTTGTTCGTACTGTTCACTTGCGCACCGAGGTAGACCAAGTGCTTCACTACCTCGAAGTTATAGCTGCCCATTGTGACGCTCTGTCCAAGACGTCGATGTTGTGTGTCATTTCTTGATGACAGCATATACCCACCCACATAGACCCATTTTAGCCGCTTTCGCCTCAATGCCAGCAAACGCCTCATTGACGGCTCGCTGGAGTCGGGTATCATCAAATTACTAAGACTCAATTCCGTTCCGAGTCGGTAGGTCGGAAGGTTTCAAGGAATATTTATGGGTGGAGCTCCTCACTCATGGCTTGGTGCCTTACTGTGGTTAAAAGCGCTTGTTTCAATGTAAGCGATAAAGAAATGTGGTTGACACCATTTCTCCAAGCTTCCTTCCATTAGTTGACAAGAAGTTGTCGTCCCAGTTGTTGGCTCGCGTGACAAACTTCGGCATTTTTTCTGTTTCAAGGCATTCAGCATCAGTACCGAGGACAATATTCAGAAGAAAGGTATAAAGCAACCGTCCTGTTCGCAACTAGCCACATGCTAAATTTAAACCTCGTCACGTCTTGAAAGTAGATGTAACCGATTTTGAATAAATGCTTAGATCTCCTGTTGTTTTTGAGAGCACACTAGTGTTGAGTGGATCAAAGATATTTTAGTTCGATGGAACTTCGAAAGCAAACTCGCATCACAACTCTGTTCCGAAGAGGAATTTCGATTGCTTAGCGGTAAGTTCTATTGATCAATGGTGTGTAATTTAAGTAGCTCTCACATTACAATTGTGAGCGAACAGCCGGACGCTAGGTCAGAGTTACAAGCCAAGCAAACCGTGAGACCAGGCACAGCAATGCAAGCCACCGTGTGAGCGTCGCCGATCATCCATCATGGGACGCAATGGTGTCAAGGCCATTGCTCAACGACATCGACCAATTAGGATAGGTTAAGGAAAGTAGAGTAGAGAAGAGAAGTAGAGAGCAGTGATCGAAGCAAGATCGGATTTGAATTTAAACAAAGTCCCTTATAGAGGGAAAGTGAAAAATACGGTCTTTGTCTTTAATTCGTATTTATTAGGTTTATTAAGAAGAAATCCATTCTTCTTGCACGAAATTAAAGGCTGTATTTAACTTTGGTCCGATTTAGGTGAAATACGCGCTGTTTTGTTTGATTAATTGTTGCTATTTTAATGGTGATGATGTGTTAAACTAATAATAACAATAATATGAGTGGCGCTACAGTCCGAGGCGGACCTGACCCTAGCTTCTCAGCAACCACTACGTTCTACTATTGTTCTTTCACTAGTGTTAAACTACCGAGGGATAAGTCTCCTCAACATCGCCTTGAAGATCCTCTCTGCCCTTTTGTGTGGGCGCCTGAAACCATTCGTCAACAACCTGATAGGTCCTTATCAGTGTGGTTTCAGGCCGGGGAAGTCCACCTTCGACCAAATCTTCACATTGCGGCAGATCCTGGAAAAAACCCAAGAAATGCAGATCGACACCCGCCACCTATTCGTCGATTTCAAGGCCGCATATGACAGCGTGCATAGGGACGAGCTATACAACGCCATGTCCAGTTTTGACTTTCCTGCCAAACTCGTCAGGTTGTGCAGGATGACGATGGAGAACTCTCGCTGCTCCATCAAGGTCGGTAACGAACTCACCGATGTCAAAAAAGGTTTTAGACAAGGCGATGCGCTGTCATGTGACTTCTTTAAGAGTATCCTGGAGAAAATCGTGTAAGACTCACACGCCAACACTGGAGGCACAATTTTCCAGAAGTCCGTACAACTGCTAGCATACGCGGATGACATTGACGTGATTGGCAGAACACAGCGAGCCGTCAATGAAGCGTTTGCTGGTATTGAAGTGGAGGCGGCCAAATGGGTTAAGCGGTGAACGAGGCAAAACGAAGTACATGCTGTCATCGAGAAAGGACACACAACATCGACGACTTGGCCAAAACGTCACCATAGACAGCTATAACTTCGAGGTAGTGAGGTCTTCGTCTACCTCGGCTCGCAAGTGAACAGTACGAACAACACCAGTACCGAGATTAAACGCAGTATTACTCTTGCCAATCGCTGTTTCTTTGGGCTCAAGACGCAATTGAGTAGTCGAGCCCTCTCTCGAAGGACCAAGCTGACTTTATACAAGACCGTGATCATCCCAGTCCTGCTGTACGGCGCGGAGGCATGGACAATCTCAAAAGCGGATGAGGAAGCCATAAGCCTAGTCAGGCGTCTACGGATTCAACGCCTAAGTTCGCTGGGCCATGTAGAGCGCATTCACAACACTGCTCCAGCCCGAAGAGTCTTCGACTCCGAACCTGTGGGACAACGCAATAGACGACGCCCACGGGACCGATGGCGCACCCAGGTGGAGAAGGACCTCGATAGACTTGGTGTGCGCAGTTGGAGACAGCTGGCTAAAGATCGTGCCGGCTGGAGAGGCTTACTGGTTGAGGCCTAGGTCTACCCCGGACTGTGTTAAATTGATCTGGACTATATGGTGGATGTATAAGGACCCTCCAACAAGGCTCCTAACTGCTCTGCTATGGGCCAAAACTGGCCGCTTCGGGGTGGTTGCTCTCTTTAATTAGGCCAATCACCCCGATTGGCCGATATGGCGATTTGAAGTTTTATTTGACGGCACAAAATCGGTATAAAGCCACTCTCGAAACGAGGCGTTTCTTAAAAATTACATGTTTTTTCTTCTTTCGCATTGCTAGCGGCTGAATGAAGACATAAAAATGTCTGAATTTGGTCAGGTTTTCTGCCAAGGCCAGGTCGGGGACTATGTCTTTTTGTGAAAAATTCATGAGGGTCGAAAAGGAGCCGCCAACGGGATGTTACTCGATTTTTTAACGGTGATCTACGGCTAAACATTTTTGGTTTTTTTAGGATGTTTTTTTCAATTTGCCTATTATGGCGTCGAACATTCGAAAAATTGCCGTTTTTTGGTGATTTTTATTTCGGATTTGTCGATTTCTCTTTTTGACCATACTTGTCCGAATTTTACTGTTGAAGATCTGCTCATACAGCATCACACACCTGGCAATCCCACCAAGCACACAGCAAGACCTTTCTGACCGTCAATCCTGGATTGGCCACCGTTTGCGCCGACTCACCTCGACAACGACCTTTTTTGCTTGACGTTGTCGCAGGTAACCCACTTTTCATCACCCGTCACCACCCGCTCCAAAAATGGGTCGAAGTTGTTGGTATTGGGCGGTGATTCGCTAATGGTAAATTCGAATCTTTTTGATGAGCGACATTAATTGATCGAGTTCTCGTCTGTTAGTAGTTAGTAATTAGTTAGTAGTCATTCGAATGATTTTCGTAATCAAGATATTCTCGAAATGCTGTAGTCGTCGATTATCACTCGAATTATACATACATCGAGCATCTTTTTGTTTCCAGCCCCTTGTTTCCAAAAGGTTCCAAACGGATTTTTGTGCAAATTTGAGATCTTGGACAATCGAGAGGGTGTAAGCACGGATCCGACTAAACGATTTCCATGATTTGATCGACATTTTCGACAATTGGCCTTCCAGAGCGCGCTGCATCCTTGACATCGGAGTTTCCGGAACGGAATATATGGATACATTTTCTTTGCGGTTGTATAAGGACCATAATCAGTGTTCACATTTTCATCCTTCTGGCTTTCGTTTTCGCCGTTGTCGAAGGTAAAACATGTCGAAGGTCCATCTTTGATGTGCGCTCAAACCAAACCGAGTCTATCACTCACAAATCTGTCCGCAAAGTGTATTGCGTATGATAACGGGGCACAAGTTTCATTCGGAGGTTAAATTTTGGATCATTGCTTCTAGCACTGCAACTGATGTTGATTTACAAATTCTATATGCGCTATTTTCAGTCGGGTATCTTCTTCTTCTTTATTTGGCGCTACAGTCCGGGGTGGACCTGGGCCTCAACCAACAAACCTCTCCACCTAGCACGGTCTCTGGCTAGCTGTCTCCAGTGTCGCTCGCCAAGTTGGTTGAGGTCTTTCTCCACCTGGGTGCGCCACCTTAAACGCGGGCGTCCTCTGTTGCGTTGTCCCACGGGTTCGGAGTCGAAGACTCTCCGGGCCGGAGCTGAGTTGCCCATACGCTCTACATGGCCTAGCCATCTTAGGCGTTGGATCCGAAGACGCCTGACTCGACTCATGGCGCTGTACAGTTCGTGCTTGAATCTTCTCCTCCAGAAACCGTCAACGCAAACAGGACCAAATATCGCACGAAGAGCTTTTCTCTCGAAGATACCAAGGACTTCCTCATCCGCTTTTGTCCATACCTCCGCACCGTACACCAAGACTGAGATGATCAACGTCTTGTATAAAGTCAGCTTGGTCCTTTGAGAGATCGCTCTACTACTCAATTGCCTCTTGAGCCCATAGAAACAGCGGTTGGCAAGAGTTACTCTGCGTTTGATCTCAGTACTGGTGTTGTTCGTACTGTTCACTTGCGCACCGAGGTAGACCAAGTGCTTCACTACCTCGAAGTTATAGCTGCCCATTGTGACGCTCTGTCCAAGACGTCGATGTTGTGTGTCATTTCTTGATGACAGCATATACCCACCCACATAGACCCATTTTAGCCGCTTTCGCCTCAATGCCAGCAAACGCCTCATTGACGGCTCGCTGGAGTCGGGTATCATCAAATTACTAAGACTCAATTCCGTTCCGAGTCGGTAGGTCGATGCACAATACTATGCGTGAATTGCACGAACAACATGTTTTACAAAACGCTGATTTCCGAAATGCAGCTAAATTTGGAGACGGTGCCGAGGTGCGAGTCTATCCACAATGATTCCATTCACGATCATCATCAGCAACATTACTAAATAAGAATAAAATTTGAGCATGAGTCCAGGTACATGTGATCTGTCAAAAAAAAAAAAAAAAATCCGTTGAAAAAACAGGTCTAAATGAATGATCCGTCATAAATTAAAGTCGCCGTAAACAACAGTTTGAAACCGCTGAGTGTTGTCGTCATTTTATATGACTTATCCTGTCAGATATACACTTTCTTATGACAAGAGGCAAGGTAGGTTCAACTGTCTGAGGAAGTGCCAGCTTGGGTGTGACCCATTAACTCTTGGCGGGAAGCCTTTGATGCCTGAGATTGGAGAGGAGTAAATTTCCCGTAGCCCCCTTAAATCGGGTGTCGGTGCAGTGGTGGCCAACCAGCACTTCATATCCGTGGGACACAAGAGCCATCACTTCTATGCTCACCCCAAAATCACGCACCCCTTTGCCAGAATGGATGCCAAAATTCCACTCTAGCCGCCGCCAATAAACCGCTTCCCCCAACCAACCCCCCTTCCAAACGCATCAGCACACTCGAAAAGTTTCATTTCATCGGCATCAGTCAATCGCTCCAACATGACAGCGCCATCATGCACCAAGTCGAATCGTCGCAATCCCACGTGACACCTCAATCTGCCCTTTCATTCAGCCGCCATCAACGCCGTCATCCATCAAACATTTTCGCAGGAAAAAACTATCGCCGAACTCGCGAAACTCACAAAACTCGCACAGCGCCAGCCAAAGTGCGCCGTCCAATTAGTAAGCGCGCCCAGAGTGTTTAGAGACCGTGGCGGAGCCGTTCCGTGAAATCGAGTCGTCAGACTTGTCACCATCATCACCTTCCGGCGTTGGCGGTAAAAAATTAGTCCCCACATGCAGGATTCACACATCTCCGGCATTGCCTGCGCTGCAACCTGCACACACGATTAATCATCCCAAGGACATACCACGTGTGTGCGTGTGTGGGCGCCCTGGGATACCCACCTGGCAACCGATGAACCAGCCAACCTGCCCGCCTGGTCGCCTGCTCGCCAACACTGATTGCAAGGGACGCGTTGATTTAATTTTTTCCCAACATGGAACTTTCACGTCCGCCGGCGAGGCACGGCGTTCGGGCGCTCCAACGCAGGGCCGCTCTTTAATCACATTTCAATGAACCCCGCTCAGCCCACTGGCAGGACAACTGGCATTTCGTGGCAATTTTCACATAAATTATGTGCGACATGCCAACGTTGCACACGGACGGTGCGGGGCGGTAGCGGTGCGATCGCTGCGCGGCGCCGGCTTGCTACAGCCACCTGGCCGGGCTGGTAAGTGTTGCACAAGGCGTTAATACCTGCTAACCGAACAATTAAGATTATCCCCACCACAGTGCTCAGGCAGCAGGCAGCAGGCGTGGGCGGCTGCAGGCAGCGCACAGCGCATTGGCCGCGTGCATGCTCCTAATCGGGACAATTATTGAAATGAGTGCTGCAGTGGACTAGCGGCCTTAGCATGTCCGACAAGCTGACTAGGAACTTCCAGGACGATTTTCAGCCAACACAACTACATAATTGAGCCAAATCGGATGGAAGCAAATGTCCCGCCGCATGCCATGTGTCGTCCTTCATCGCAACGCGCTGTGAAGTGGTGTGGTGCAACGGCGGCTTTTGCGTCATCGTCAGCATCGTTGTCGCAATCGCTGGCATTTTCCCGGGACCAATGCGCTCGCTGATGTGAAAATTAAATTACAAATTAGCCCGGCTCATGGGGAGCGTGTGTGTGTGTGCGCGAGGGTGGGGGGGATATGGAGCGATGCATGTTGCGAGCTAATTTAGCTGTGGGAGAGTGGCCAGCTAAGGGCGTCAAGCCCCCGCCGAATTAATCACGTTCCATGTGTGTGCGTGTGTGTGTGTGCGGAATCCGGTGGGTGGGCGTAGAAGAGTAAACAACCTGAATGCGCCGATGAATGATGGTCACGCGATGCGGACAATTCGCTTAATTATGGGGCCACGAGAGCGTGGCTGGGGTGTGGAGCTGGGTAATTGTTTAAAGCCTCCCCGGGGTGGTGATGAATCAATATTTGTGGAATACTAGACGATCGGTGTCGACGTTTTGACGAACCGAGTGCTGTTGTGGGAGAAGCTGGGCGTGATGACTGAGGGCTTCTTAACTGGTGCTCGGGACTTAAACAGTGGTCCCGTTTATACCTTGCAAAGGGATATACGTCATAGAGAAGACAGCTTTCATCACAAGGGTGAACAGAAGGTCACGACTTCTGAGTATTCTGGTGGCCGACGAGATCCTTAAGGTACTGGGAAGGAGGTGATCTTACAGTACCTGAAAAGGTGGACATCATGGCCATTTTTTCCTATCGGGAACAATTCTTTCGATGAGTGACTACCTTAGTCCAGCACTAAACAATGTTAAGACTGATGGAATTAAAGATGAACTCGTAAGGAACAGAGTTGAGCAATCCGTCACGTCGACGATAACCAATTTGCTCAGTAAGAGAATAATTAACGAAACTCTAGGCGACTCTTCGGTAAAAGCCAAAGCCTCAAGAGGCACCCCACAGGGTGGAGTCATCTCCCCCCTTCTGTGGATGCTTGTCATTAATGGGATTCTTGAGGAGCTGAAATGCTCGGGTACCAAGGCAATCGCGTACGCCGATGACGTGGTCATTATTGCCTGTGGTAAATTCCCCTCGACGACTTGGTGGAACGCGCAATCAACACCCTCCTCAAATGGGCAACATCTTGCGGTCTTGGGAATCAAAAACAGAGTTGGTCCTTTTTACCAATAAAAGGGTCATCCCGCCTTTCAATCCTCCCAAAATTGAGGGTACAACCCTCACTCTAAGCGAAAGTGCGAAATACCTTTGTCTAATCCTGGACAGGAAACTCAACTGGAAGCCAAATATAGAAGAAAGAGGAAAGAAAGTGGCATGTGCCTTATACCTGTGTAACAGGATATTTGGTAAAAAATGGGGTCCGAACCCCGATTGTGTGGATGTACACAGCGATTGTGAGGTCGATCCTGACATATAGTTTGGTGACAAGCCTGTCTGAAAATGTCAAACTTAAAGCTGCTCACGAGCATACAAAGACGCGCATGCCTAGGTGTGACTGGGGCCATCTCGACCACCCCCCCGCGGGTTTAGAGGTGCTACTGGATCTTCTTCCACTCGACCTCTTTACACAGATGACTGCCGCAAAGGGAGCTATTAGGATCTCACAATCCAACAACTGGCAACCAAGCCCAAGTATTCTTGATAGGATTCACATCTTCACCCTTCAAAAAGTACTTCCCAACAAGGGAGGAGTGCAGCTCAACTGAACCCATCACTGACTCGAGTTCCATCCATGTTTATACGGACGGGTCAAAGATGGAAAGAGAAGCAGGCGCGGGCATCTTCTCCGAATTTTTAAACATGCACTGCTCTATCAGACTACCTGACTACGGCAGTGTTTTTCAAGCGGAGAAAGAAGCGGCCAGATTGATATAATTGTTGGAAGTACCACCAGCTGATATTACCTTCTTAATTAACAGTCAAGCAGCCATTAAAGCAATTTCGGCTATCGAGATCAAGTCCAATCTAGTCGCAAGCTTTCGCGAAGTGCTCAAGGTTCTTGGCACGCAGCATTCGATCACTCTGTGCTGCACCACGCCGCAGTCTGCCTTGGTGACTATCGACAACAATCAATCAGCAGTGGCGACCGACCATTGGCATGGTGTGTGTGGGTAGTTTTAAGCACGCAGCAACATGTTCGATTTGAGTATTTTGCAGAAGCGTGATTTCTGTTTTTGTTACGATTTAAAGGGCGAATATACACATCCTCACAAAATTATTCGCACAAGACTTCATTTAACGAAATAAACTAAATTCCACTAGCTTAGTCGTGAAAAATTAATTCAATAAAATTAAAAAAAATTAAAATTAGTAAAAGATTAAAAATTAGTACAAAAAAAATCAAATATTAATAAATCCAAGTAGGCAAAAACGAAAATAAACAAACTGACTTCAATTAAACGTAACACAAAATTATTCGCACAAAAATAAAAATAAGAAAAAATTCATAAAATAAAGTAGGTGAGTGGCACATCAGTATCCAGTTGCACCACCCTTAGCATCAATAACGTCTCTTAGTCGTTTTGACATACTCCCGACAAGTTTCCTGCAGAAATCTGGGCGTAAAAGTTCCCATTCTCGTTGTAGAGCTTCTTTAAGAGAAGCTTTGCTGCTGATAGCTCGATTTCGAATATTTTTTCAAGCTCAGCCCACAAATGTTCAATGGGGTTGATGTCGGGTGACTGTGGAGGCGTTTTGAGCTGCGAGCGAGCATTGAAAAGCAGCCACATTTTGACATTGTGAGCAGTGTGCTTTGGGTCGTTGTCTTGTTGAAAGATATAATTTGACCCTAGACCCATTTTAGTAGCGCTTTGCTGCAAATTTCTTTTTAGGATGTCGAGGTAGTCATATTGGTTCATTCTATAGTCAATGAACTCCATTTGACCAACCCCCCGCGCAGACATACACCCCCACATCATGATATTACCACCGGCATGTTTCACCGTCGCTTGAAGATTAGCTTCATTCAGCTCAGAATTTGGTTTTCCCCAAACCCTTTGCTTCCCGTCATTGCCAAACAAGTAAAACTTGCTTTCGTCACTAAAAATAACGGTGTTCCAAAAGTCTAGAGTCTTGTTTACATACTCTTTGGCGAACGCGAGTCTTTTTTCTTTGTTAACTTTGGAAATAAAGGGCTTGCGACGTGCAACTCTACCGTTAAGATTATTTGACCTTAAAGTCCGCCTTTCTGTTTCGATATAGAGTGGTTTTTTAATGATTTCTGACATCCTTTCTTATTTTCTAAACAACCCTCATTTCTGAACTTATAGACAACATCCCTAACCACGGTATAGGATCTTCCAACAAGTTCACCAGTCTCTCGGTACGTTTTGCCTTCGCAAACTAACTTTAAAATAACCTTTCGCTCTTCTATAGAAGTTTCCGAATTTTTTCGTCCCATTTTGCTGTTTTTTCGTTTTTTTTATTTTATTTTCTCAGAAATATCTTCTATCCTTCTGCTTGTTGCCTCGATCACAGCATTCAACAGAATGAGCGGTTATTATAACACAACGCTTGAGTTTGTGCGGATAATTTTGGGTCTGCTTACCTCTTGCCGTATTCGGAGAGGGTTGATTGCATCAGTTTGAACCTTGAATATGACTATTGAATATATAGAGCAGATGTATAATACAAAAAAACAGTTACTTTTTAAGTCGTACATAGAAAATATGGACATTCTTAGTTGCATTCTTTTGAGCATTGCTCAACTTCAGGACAATGGAAAAGGATGATTGATAGCTCAAATGAATAAGGGATAAATTTACTAAAAAGCATTTTTTTAGTTTTTCAATCGGATAAGCCATTAATGGGCCAGGACTGTGTGAAGATGAAAAAATGCGGTTCTTGCCCCATTTCACCCTTAGACCCGGAATAAGTAGACTAAGTATTCACTGGCTTAGACGTGAAAGGGTAACAGACAGACAGACAGAGTCACATTCGCATTTATAATATTAGAAGGATTTTGTATAAGAAAATAAATCTATATAAATAATAAATAAACTAACTGACCTGGCAAACGTTGTTTTGCCATATAAATTATTTCTAGAGCCTATTTTGGTAGAAAAAAGTAACTAATTTATTGTGAGTGTATGAGGATGTGCTATATGAGTAAGATCCATTGAGCGCTCTGATCGATGACGGCTAAAGAAAAATATAAAACGCTAAGCATTTAATTTTTAAATTTGAAAAGCCCACATTAAAGGGCACATGGAGATACTTCATAACGCGAAGACTCCCAAACAATCTGATTCGATAACACCATTTGAGGACTTCGAAATCAAGCACGAAACAGGAATCCACTCGATAACAGAATGGGACGAAGGAAATGTGTGCAACTCCACTGTCACGGACTCACATTTACACATGACGACTCCAAGTCGGAAAAAGAGACAGGCTCTGGTATATACGCCAGTTCGCCGGAGCTAGCAGTTGCAATACGGCTCCTGAACCACAGTCGTGTTTTCCTGGCAGAAGTAACACCTATTCAAGAGGCAGCCCTCCGGCTATCTGGATTAAGATCTATTATTGTTATCGTAAATATATTGTTATTTACGTAGACAGTCAGGCTCTGGAAACACCATCGATCAACTTTGAAATGTTAAAACTCTAGCGTCTATGTCTCAGGTCAGCCACCATACCGCCCAGATTTTACTGGGAGTCTGTACACCGGACGCTGGAAAGTCCACTGCGAATCTTCATTCATTGTAACAATGCCATCCTCCAAACTTTGGAAATGAGACCCTTAGTACGCCAACTCGAGCGTACGAGACCGCTCGATTTGGCGCAAAAATAATACACCATCCTAACGATGGTCATGGCAGGTGATTTTACTGAAGGTCTAAGCTACTAGATAAGCTACTAGATAAGGAAACTTAGTTGTAGTAAAGAAAAGGGAATGGTGTTTTTAGTCAGTAAAAATCGGACACTACTATGTGGACGTTGAACTTTCACCAACCCAAGTAACAAAACAAAAACTTTTTGGCCATTCATCCACTGCACAGTGGATGTGGTGCCCAAACATGGAGCTTCTTTTTGTAGCCGGCCTTTTTTAAATGCTTCGAGACCGTTTGATGATGAATGTTTAGTTCCTTGGCGATGTCATTGCTGCTTATGTGACGGTCCTGGTCAATCTTTTCCATAATTTCATCGACTTTTGCAACGATAGGTCGAACAGAGCGAGGTGTATTTTTCACAACGGAAGCGAGCGAACCATTGTTTTACTACACGAACTGATACAGCATCGTCTCCGTTAACTTCACAAATTTCATTGGTGGCTTGCGTGGCATTCTTCCCTTTTTTATACAAAAATTTCAAAACATAGCGAATTTCTTCATTATTTTCACTTATTTTTGAGCAGCTGTAACTTTTTTTTCAACTTCTCGTAGTTTAATTAGAAAAAATGGTTAAATGAAGATTAAGAATGTCACCTTTCCAACACCATACGGTATGACTCAATGGGATTGGTAGCACTGGAGATAGACGACTCCAACGACAAATGACTTTTTCGACCACCCATTAGTTATACAAATATATATTACAAGTATATTCGTGTGTGCACATGAACATTAGGTAATTGAGGTCTGATGCCAGTAAATAAGTAAATACATTATATATGGTAATAAAAGAAAAAATAAATAAATAAGCAAATAAAAAACTTAATATCGAAATAAATAAGTAAATATAAGGGAAACTAAATACGAAATATATTAATGTTTACCAAATAAAATCGACATCACCCCAATTGCTAGAGTGCAGAGGATGGCTTGCGTATGCATGAGCTAAAGACTACTTCCTCCAAAGCACTAAACATACTCCTCAACCTGCCACCTATATAACTTGTGTGCAGACAGATAAAGACCAGATAAAGATTGCTGAGCAGCTGGAAAGAACTGCAGTCTGGACATTCAATGATACTACGCTGGTATGCCTCTATACCCATGGATACAGACCTCACTTGGCCTAAACTCTTCTTCGAGAAAAATTTCTCAAGCCAGCATACCGGCCAGATCGTACTGGGAGTCTGAACACCAGACGCTGGAAGGTCCACTGCGAATCTTCACAGATGACTCGAAGATGGATACGGGTGTGGGTGCTGGCGTCTATTCCAAGGATCTAAATATTCAGCTATCTTTCCGACTACATAATCACTGTAGCGTCATTCGGACTGAAACTATAGCGATTAAGGAAGCCCTGTCCTGGCTTAAAAACAATCTAATATCGCGCACAGATATCATCATCCGTTCCGGTAGCCAGTCAGCGATCAAATCTCTGGATTTAGTCACTTTTAATTCCAAGACTTCCCTTAATTGCCGCCTATCTTTTGACGAGATGACCAAGTACTTTAAGATCAAACTTATGTGGGTGCCGGGACACTGTGACATTCCATAGAACTCGCTAGAAAGGGTACAAACTCCGTGCTCTTTTCCGGGTTTAGACCCACGTTCCACGCTTATCGCTACTATAAAACATCTGCGAAAGCTTGAAACCCTTCCTCAAGCAAACGCGGGTGGATATCAGGTATCATTACAAAACAACTCTGGCCTATGCTCGATCCCAAACGGTCGCTTAGCTTGATGAGACTAAGCAGGCAAAATCTCAGGTCTCTTATTGGCGTTCTAACAGGGCATTGTGCCATCGGAACTCACGCCTCTAGACTAGGCCTTCCCTATAATGATTTCTGTAGAAGCTGCTTGGACGAGGATGAGGAAGAAACTATTGTTGAGCGATATTGCACGAGGAATAAAAATGATCCCTTTTCTCAATCGACTCAACCATCAACATAAACTACTAAAGAGAGGGTGGCCAACGATCGGGTGAATCAGAGAGGACATGCATGGGCAATCGTCATTGGATCGCGAAAAGGTACGGTCGTTGGTTTACCCGTGGTAGCTATATTTCTAACTTAATACTATCGAACACTTGCTATGTAATTGCAGTGCTCTCTCATCCCGTAGATTCAGACTTCTGGTTGCCCACTTCTTTGATAATCTGTCTGAACTGAGCAGCATCAGAATCAGCCCTCTTCTTCGCTTTATTAAAAGCACAAATTGGTTTGCGGAATAGGTAGCCAAAGATCCCCGTGGTAACACAATGGGCCTTCGCTTGGTATAAGTGTGTCTAATGTCCGTATGCGCGGCAGTCAGCCACCTCAACCTAACCTAACCTAAGCACGGGTCATTTTAAGGAGTATGAGACGTCCAGATTTATTATCCACATTACGGGTTCAAGGCGTGCCTATGTTGGCCCAAGTACTGCCGCTCTCCGCAGTCGACTACCAGTACCTAATCTAATTTGACAGTTGAACCTAAACACTGCATCAATGGCCACTTGTCATACCTCACAGCGACTGTTTCACAATTTGAGGACACGACGAGGAATTTGGAATCTATTCGACATCTGCTCTCGAAACTACAAAAACTGCACACTCTTCCCATTTATCGGGATTACAGGGATACCCCCAAGAGAGTGCAGCTTCTGGCCACTTTCGTAACTCATAAAATTTGACTGGCATTGAAACTGAAACGCCTTCTGGGCTTCCTACACAACCCTAGATGGTCTTAGTAAAGGAAGTCTTCTCTGTGGACATTTCAAGTCGTCCAAATGCCCCAGAGAAACCCATTCATCACTTGCTGGAATCACATACAGCCCATCTAGCTAACTGCATGGAAGAATGCCCCCAAGGGCGTCCAAATAGAGTGCCTCAACAAGAGAGCGCAAACACTTGACTCCTTAAACGATTCCCATTTACCCTTTCGGTCCCTCCAGCATCATTTCCTTCTAACAGAGATCCCGTCCAGAGGCAACCGCACAAGGAACTCCCCGTCTAATTTCACACAAACCCATCCAAGGCCCTGCCACGTCGTTCAGTGAAAGCCGTCCTAATTGGTCCACTAAGACAGCGCACCCACAGCAGTAAGCACATTTTTCCGGCACATTCAGCGCAGCGAAGAGCCTTCACCCCACCAGCAGCGCCAGCACGAATCACGACAGAAGGAATTTTTGACTCTAATCTATCAACTTACACACAGCGAATCTCCACCCCGACCCGACTGTGCGACAGCAAGCAATCCGGCGGCGGGGCGCATAAGCTCCTTTGTCGTGCACAATAAAAACTGCAATTAAGAGAATTAAAAGAGGACAACACTAAATCACTCAGCGTGCACTGCAAACTGCTCAATGGGGCAACCTTTAGCCTCGCACTAGTCCATTACACCGTCTGAATGGGCGGCGGGGCTCGGGCTGTGGCAGGGTTCTCCCCCCGCCTCTCTAAATGCGGTTAAAATTGAGAACAACACCAGAAGGGAAGCCTACTTGCAGAAGCCCTGATGCATTTCATTGGTATCACTTGACCTAATTGCCACTGGCTGCAACGCAACTGCCGTGTCACTCACCCCCACCCACCCCACTCCACTGCAACAGACCGCCCGCAATTAAACGATGATGGAATTTATGCTGTGTCTTCAAGCATGACGTTGGCATTCTTCTTGTGCGCCGTGCTCCTCGCCTTCGTTCGCTTCTTCGTCGCCATCCGTGTGATTGTTGCTTTGTTGCATTCTGCATTTGTTGATACTGGAGAGCGATGACGATAAAAGGTTGCCAGCCACCGGGAGGCGGGGACGGAACGCACGGGCATTGTGCAGGCTGGGGACGTTTTAAGGCGATAATGTCTAAGCTCCGGCGAGGGGAGGCTAACGATAAATGCTTCAGGGGGCGGTTGTCACCGTCCACCCCCACTTGCACACTCATCTGTTCAATCTGTTGTGAGGACTGTTTGGCGTTAAGTACATTTTGCTTGAATGTTGCTTGTTGGGGATGATGATAGTTTAGAGCGCATACCGTGTCTCGCATGCATGGATGCGTTGCTCATAGTCGACCAGTGGGTCGGGCGGGGGATGCGGATGGCAATAAATTTGAGGCACACGACGACGGGCGGTAAGAAATGGGACTTAAGTTGGAATCCTCGGCGGAGACTAGGCTGTAACGAGGGTAGTTGCCGTCTACAACTTATGTGCGGGAAAATGTCTGGCATTTGTGAGGGGATTATCCGAATGGGGTGAGTAGGGTGGTTGCAATGGCTCGTGGGAGGGGTAGGCAGGCGGAAGTTGTTTTTGTTTTTTTTTTTTTGTCTCAAGAAAGCCAAGCAACTGTTGAAGAGAAGAGACCTCAAATGGGCTGAAAATGAAGTTGACTGGGGGAAGAGGTGTGCGACTTAGACGTGTCTTAGATGAGGCATGCGAATGAAGGGAGCGCAGCGAATGTGGAGATTTCTGCTGGAGAGGATGAAGAGTTGGCTAGACGTAAATAGTAGACGAGCTGTAAGCCGATAGGAGGTCTGGAGAAATTAGAAAGGCCTCGATAATGACGGCCAGATGCAGGGGCTTATTTTCTCGAAGTCAAGAAAAAAGCCTTCCAAGCGTCTAATAGGTCCACCCCAGGTAGGTAGAAGATGGCTTTAATGCAGGTAGGCCCATTGTACCGCCACTTGGTGTTCCAAATTGAAGGAGGTTGCCGCGAATTGTAACAGCCAGCCAGTGATCTCAACAAATTTTAATAGTGTGATGAGCTGTATTGTGCTGCGGTCGTTTAGATTGTCGTAGAAGTAGTAGCCTGTAGTGGCTTTTCTAGTTCAGGCAAGAGCGGGACAGTTACAGAAGAGGTGTTGGATGCCTTCTTCCTCCTCGTCGTTTTTCTTTCGTCGAAATTTTTGTGGAGGCATCATTGTGTGGCAGCATCAGATCCACTCCAAGTCATTGGCTCCTAACCCGCAATGGACCAACATGGTCTAAGTGTGCTGGTGAATGCACTAGCAGCCCCCCTATCTAACCCGCAGCCACCAAGAAGGCTTGGCATAGCCATTTCCCGAGAGATCAACAAGTGAACGTGGCCAAAGGAAGTCAGCTCCACAGAGTAATTAACCCACCAACCCACAGTCAAAACCCCCAAAGCAATGCTCACCTAAGCAACGTCCACCACACGCCACCTTCTCCACACCTAAAAGAAAAACCCACCCGCTGACGTGCGAGTTGAACTACGTTCCACAAGCGTAATTAACGTCGTAACGGGGCCGAACTTAGTTACAGGCTCGTCGACCGAGTCCCAAAGACTTTGTAACCTGAAAAAGTTGCGTTCGCCCCATCGCCGGCGCGCCGAGGGAGTGCGATGCGACGCGGTTGAAACTTCATTCTTGGATGTGACTACGTGCAGCCTTGAGATTCGATGAATTTTGAAAACTTGAGATTGAGCCACATGATGGATAGAGATACACTAACCAGTCAACTAGTCGAGGCGATTGTTGTCCGTGGGGTGGCAGCGACCGACACACAATCCCAGACGCGTTCGGCTTCGTTAATATTCTGGGAAGATACACCGCCATTTCCAGTTGTCAGTCACACGGTGCTTGTCCTGTGCCAGCTCCCTACTGTGTGCCGGAGCTCAACCTCAGGACCATCGGGCATGTCAATGCGTGAGTTGCTGCTGCTGGCGCCGCCAGTGCCACCGCAGCCGGTGGTGGTGTCACCCAGCCACCGTTTCACATCGGCCGCGGGTGTCAGTTGGAGTTGATGTACGAGTATTTGAATATTCGCTCTCGTTCGCGTCCTTTGTCGTTGTTGTCGTTTTCGTTTTCGTTTTCGTGGTCGTGGCGGGGCCAAAGTTTTAACAAGTTCCTGGAGAGCATATGGACGTGCCGGTCATATTCCTTGTTTCGCCGGAGGTAATGGATTTTTCTTTCAATTTGACGAGACGGGAATTGATGCGGAGTTGCGTTGGTGGGCGCCCTTAATGATGACAAATGGGGGTGAAGGTGACTCACGTCCGCCGATTGGGGCGCGTGTTGTCAAATTGAAACTAAATCTGGTCTAGTGGATTGGATGAGGCAGTCTAGGCGTGACCGAGGGGTCTGCGGTTTGTGGGTTGCTTTTTTTTGTGGGGTCACCTGATGACGTTAAGCGAAGAGTGATGAGTTGCCTAAGCGGGACGGAATTTTACAAGCGGTAACATCGTGGATGCTTGCTCGTAACAACTTGCTTTATGGTGTGTGTTCGTTTCTTTTTGCCATCGTGTCAGTTGCGAGGAGTTGACAATAAATGAAGTATGACATAATGTGACTTTGGGGCGTGTTGTGGTAATTAGCTTGGATTTCTCTGCGCCTTCCTGTTTTGGTAAGTCAATCCGGCAATCCTCCGCTTTGCTACTGACTGGGGATTGGTTGTAGGCTTTAATTGCGGGACCATTGCTTTTTTTATCCATAGGCAGCTTGAACTGCGAACTACTCTGAGATCAGCATCTACAAAGTGGTGGCCATCTAACGCTCTATGGCTACTGCAGAAGCTGTGGAGACGAGGAGGAGGAAGAAAATACGCTTCTCCTCCTCTGCACTTGTCCAGCCCTTGCAAAAACTAGAAAAGATATACTAGACAACTCTTTTTTCGGTAACCTAGAGGAAATGTCACATTTAAAGATACAAGACATAGCTAAGATTCAGGAAAACTAATTGGCTATAAATCATCACGGGAGGGGACTTGTCAAAAAAGGCTACTAAAATTCCATTAGGCAGTCTCTAGGTTTATTTTATTTTCTTTAGTGAAGTCCTTTTGAATTTCAGAGGAGCCGGTGGAAAGCACCGGGAAGTGAATGCACAAAAGATCCAACCAGGATCTAGGTGGGACACAACTGCTGTAGTGGTGGCAATCACCCTAACCTAATGGCGACTACAAATGGCAAAGTTTTAAAAGAAGTTATTATCTGCTGGGCTCTTGGAGTATAGCGAAACGCTGCTGTTAGCAACCACACTCAGGCCAGTTAACACCCATTGAACTAGAGAGAAAGAGAGAGAGAGAGAGAGAGAGAGGAGAGAGGTGACACAGGGGCAAAGTTGATGTACGGGGGATCGAACCCTAGACTTTCAGCGAAATATATGTTTGCATCGAAAAAAATACATTTGTAGAAAAACATTTCGTGACAGAATTCATCGCGTAGCCTTCTTATTGACTTGGAGCTGCAAACATTGAAGTTCAAGTGTCGGGGATCGAACCTCGGGTTTGATGGACAAAAGCACATATTGATGACCGATTTTGGAAAAGAACATCTTGGCAAGAACATCTTCGCTCTGAACATTGCCTTTAACACGAGAGAGATGACACAAGTGCAAAGTTAGTGGCCGGGAAATCGAACCCTGGACTTCCAGTGCAGAATTGTCTGGTACGTGAACTTTGGGTACGTCAGCAAGACACTAGAATTTGAATGCTGTCTTCAGAAATTTGACACCGTTGGTATGTACAAATCTCCTGTTTCTAATTTTGAAACCTTCTCGAAACCCTCTGGTTTGTATATATGTATTATAGTTTCTTTCCCTTGGTTTGTAGGCACTGCTACAGACTTGAGCACTGATAAGGGCCATTTTATGGAGGTGATTATTATGTGCTCGGTGATCTGTTAGCACTTTTAGATCAGCTTTATTAAGTTCTAGAACTACTTTGGCTCGTTTGGGATTGTAGTTTCTTTCCACGAACGTTCTTGAGTGTTTAATACCGTCTTGGCTGTTCCAAAACTGATTAATTTGCTTATTTACCCATTTGTGTAAGTGAAGGCTAGTCCATATTGTTGAATGCATAAAAGAGGGCGGGCACAATGAAGGGTATCTGAGCACCTGCTTTGGCTTGTATGTCAGCCTGTTAATTATCTCCGTGAACTTCATGTACTTTCATTTAGATTAGCTTTAGTCTGTTTTTTTCTGCCAGCGTATTTAGTACTTTGTGGCATTCCCAGACAGCCATAGATTTGAATGTGTTACTCTTTAGAATCGTAAGAACCACTTGGCTGTCTGAGATTATTTGTGTATATTTTGATGTCTGTGGAATTTTTGTCGCTACTGCGGTGCTAAGCTTCATGGATTGCAAACAATTCAGGTTCAAATATTGTTGTGTCCTTACAGAAAGGAATGTGTGGGCTGCATCTTGGCCCTATCACACCAGCCCATACCTTATTTTTGGATGTCGACACAGCTGTGTACCATTTTTCGGCTCCATACTTCCAAGTCCAAGTGAGGTTGTTATTCCATTCGCGTCTATACGGTATTGAGTACTTCTTAGTGTGTATTTTTTATAGCTTAACTCAACTACCAAACGTCGTCCACTCTTTAAAGAATTTCTAAATGTCCAACGAGATTTCCTTCTTTGTAGTTGTGGTTCTCTGTAGGGTTGCCAGATTTCGAAGCCCACCGGGACACGTCACAAAGATGTGAAGGAATACCGGGATTTATAACGTTTATCCGGAAAAAAATTAAAACCCAACATTAAATGACAAATAAAGCCTTTAATTGACAGCAAGTGACAGGTTTTAACTTAAACCCTTCAACCACTTCCAGGATAGTTGAGCAATGCATGTCTTCCTCGAATTTTTCTTCTCACTTAAAATTCATTCAATTCTGAGTCCCGGGTCATCATGGGCTTACTGGAAATGAGACTGGCGATAAGCTTGCCAGACAAGGCTGAGAGGAGACATTCTCAGGACCTGCACTGGGACTACATTTGTCCCTGGTTAGGGTTTTTATTGATGGTTGGGCCTCTCGGTGGTGGTTTGACTCCCAAAGTAACGGACCAAACCGATACCCCCATGCGTCTGTGAGTAATCCGCGGCATTCTTGTTACCTATCTCTTGACGGAAAAGACGACTCACCGGCACCGGACGACTTACCGGCGCACCATCGCCAAACATCTATGTGTGCTTGACGTAAGCGATGGAACCCCCTGCGACGCTTCTCGAGAAGACGACGACACGCCTGCTAGTCTTTCTTCAGAAGACCGCCAGTCAAAATTCAAAAAATGCAATCGAAATGTTTCAAATATGAAGGAGGTGCTTACATTGAATTAAGCCAGGAAAATTAAGGTGACCCGGGGAGAAAGTTGAACTTGTGTCTAAAAACCGGGATGTTCCGGCAAAACCGAGAACAAGTCTGGAAACGCTTGTTCTGTGTAAGGTCAAGGCTTGTCTTGCAGCTTCAGCTTCTATGGGAGTGTGTCTTGTGGAGAAAGTGACACACTCATATTTTCGTGTATCACTTTTTTAACATCTTCAACGTGGAAATTCATTTGTCGTGCGTAGATTGAACCCTGGGTTTGGGGTTCAAAACGATCGCCGATGGTAAGCAGATATATTCTCAGAGCATTGCCATTCACATCAAAAGTGAGGCCTTAACAGTAGGTGTTGAACGTAAATTTGGTGTGTGGGGAATCGAACCCTGGACCTTTTGGATTTGATGTCCCGACGAGCACATAGCTTAGTGAAATTTGTTAAGAAATTCCTGACCTAAGCACTCTCTGATAATTCCTATGGTATCGCGGCAAGGAGTCTCTCTGAATAATCTCTGGCGTATAGGAGGGTTCGAACCCTGGGCCTTCAGTATAGAGGGTGACGCTTCCAGGCGAACATCCATCAGCAATGTTAGAGAAGCGTTTCTTTCCAGGTAGACCCTCTGAGTATTGTGATGGCATCAAGGACTGTGGTGCCTGAAAAGTAGGGTTGTTGTACCGGCGATCCAAAAGTGAACTTTTAGCGTAACATGAAGTCACGCTGATATATGTACATCCTGGGTCATTGTGATCGCTGAGTTGATGAACCAGGAATAGAACTATTGAGGCAAATTTTGATACACACACCGGTTGGCGTTAGGTTAGGTTTGGCAGGGGAACTGTTAGTGAACTCACAAGCACTCTTAGACCGTGTTGGTCCATTGTGGTATTCACAGTCAGACTACTACCAGTGATCGACCATATCAGATTAGCGATTATTCTTCTCCTAAACTGCTCCTACTCCGCCTACTGGACTCCTGTGGGGCTGGTATTGGGGCTAGTAGCAAAAACCTGGCATGAAAATATTCGTCATTGGCTCCGCTATCGATGTCCAGAATAAAGGTCCTGTGTCGGAGGCAATGTTTTCTAGATTTGTGCGTTTATTCAGAAGTGTGTGTGTTAGTGATAGCGCCGTTAATGTGATCACAACGGCAAATGGTGACTGGGTATTAACTTCGCTTTCACTGAGATTCGAACCGGGGACCCTAGTAACCAAGGGCAGCCACTTAACCAACTGCGCCATCAAGCCGTGGATGTTAGTAGGCGATTTTAGAGAACAGTTTCATAGGACCTCTATGCATTGTCCAGTAGCATGGCGGGGAGTTTGAGTCATGAGCCTTCTGCAAAGAAGTCAACACACTCCTCCAATCCACCCGCATGGACACGATTCCCTCACAGTCTTTAAAATATTCCAAAGCCCTTCCAATCAAGCCCAAGGCTTAGTAAGGAATATCTTCCTCCCGGCCAGGAAGCAGTGCTATTCAGTCCTTTCTGCAGCCACACCACAATTTCAGAATATAACAGCTCACTGCCAAAATGCCCACACCCTCGCGACCAGACCTTACAGGAAGCGCAATACATTACCCAGCAAGACGAATGTAACGATACCCTCTGCTTTCAGGACGGCTCTGCATGCGTAACGACCTCTCACTACAGTAACTCCCCGCTCAGTTCCGCTCCGTCTAATTGATGGCGGCTTTAGAATTCTCGAAAACCGGTTCCTGGCCCTTAAATATTTTCATTTCGTCACTCCCGCCACATTAAATGCGAAGCGAACGCAATACCACCCACCAACGGCACGGCATCGTATTTCAGCCAAGCTCTGCTCCCTTGAATGTCTCGCATTTAATTTCGCATTCCTTCCCATGCCTCGGGCTGCCTCAGCCTCGACCCACTGCGTCCACATCACCATCTGTCGGTCCTTCCGACTCCGTCTAATGGAATTACTGAAACAATTTAGTCGCAGAAAAACCGGTTATCCTTCTCCTGTCATGCGGAGATGAGCGTGTACCCCGCCGGGGAACTTGCAGCACAAGTGATGTCATCGATAAACTTAATTTAACTAAAAACCCTCGAAAAAAGGACGAAATGACATCTTAAACACTTGTCCTCCTCCGCCAGTGGCACCGGAAGGAAGTCATGCGGTGCGGCCAGCACGTAAGTCATCCCCGGACAAGCCAACAGAAATGCCATAGGCATGATGCCCGCCAGCACTGCTGGCGACAGACACAGAGGCAAGGAGGCGTGAAACTGAATGCGATAAAGGATCTTAGGTTTGAAATGCAATTTTCTCGATAAATTTCTATGACGCCACGTTCGTCATTCAGCAGATTCCTTCTTACACTCCCCAAAAGCCGGCACACACACACACACACACACACACACACACACACACACACACACACACACACACACTCGGGGTTACAGCCCCTTTGCGAGCGAAATTCATTTGGTGACCGAGATGTAATTCTATTTGCGCTCGAGTCGTCCTTGTTGCAGGACTGCCCTTGGAACGGAATTTCGGATACAAATAAATTCTCGAGGCGGATGGAACGAGGAAGGCTTAGTCCTCTTTTTGACGATTACGCAATTCGGCTTAAAAATTAATAACGAACCCCACTCCCTGGGGCGGACGGCAGTTTGAAAGGGATTGAAAGCATTGCATGCGGACGCGCCATGTGTGGACGTTTTGAGGGTTCACGGATTTTGTGTCCAGCAAACACTGACACACAGTGCTCGAGCGGATATTGACGGACAGGCATTTTGATGTTGCTCATGCAATGCGGTGTGGTTTACTCAAATTGCAAATTGACTTATCTTGGTTATCGCACGAGATGATGAGTTGGACCGAGCTCATTCGACGTTGGCCTCAGGCCAAGACCATTCATCATGGGGTCTACTTGTGACGTTCTTGGACACGTTCGCGAATTGTCTGAATGTCGGCATTAAAGTCGCCGTGAATGTCACAGCGAACGCCATATCGCCTGTCGTTAATGCCTCGTGGAAGTCTCAAGGTTTTTTTTTTTTTGTGGAAGGCATGGGGCTCTGGGTGAGAGTTTGAGAGTTGTCAGGTTCAGAAAGTCAAGGTTATTTGAAATGGAGTAGAAGCTGACCGACACACGAGCAGCCTTTTTTACAATCGTAGTTGAAATAAGAGTATGATCAGAATGGGCTACATTGGAGGACCCCTATCCGAGTCGCCTGAGAATGACTTTGTTCTCTCTTTTTGGGCAGCTGTGGGGCAATCGATCAATTGGTTAACGTCCACATCTTTTATTAGCGCTTATCCGTCGGGCGCCCAACCTTAAGACAATGCTGCTTTCAAATTTTAAAGTGCTGGATGCAGAGAGTCGGAAGCAGACATAGTGACACATGAGAGCTTTTCACAGTCAAAAGCGACTTCCTTAAGAATCATCGTAAGGGGGCTCTTGCTGGAATTTTTTTTCTCCATAGGTCTAAACAAAAAACTTGACTCTCGAGGTGGGGGTTGTGCTAATAGCTTCGATTCACAGTTTACGTCCACAGAATATCACGTAACGACATCGATTCTTGGTTCCTTCAACCAAAAGTTGAAAGACTATAACTGCGCAGCCTAAAGTTATAGGGCACATGATTCTAATCTCCATGCACATAGAGTGTTACGATGCAAACATCATAACAATTTAAGAAGACTGAAGAAGTGAACCTATCGGTATTCTCTGCGGCGGATTACACACGGAGAAAAAATCAAGTGCTAAGACTTCGACATGTAACAAGAGCCGAGTCACAGATGTCAAAAAGCCATCAAGAAGTCTTTGCTTAAGTTTCCGGTTTCACAAGGAATAGCAGTAAGCATAAACAAAACGACTGGCGACGGCGCAGTTGCTAGAGTGCCTCCCCTTGTTAGCGGAGTCCCCGGTTCCAATCCCAGTGAAAGCAAAGTTAAGATGCTTTTATCCTGTTTCAGATTTGAAAACCAGTCACCAGTCACGCCTTTGCCACGGCACTATCACTGAAGTAGTCAATCAGTGGTAGCAGTCTGACTGGGGATATCATAATATTGTCTAAGTGTGATGGTGAATTCACTAGCAGCCACCCTACCTAACCTAAGCTAAGCTTAAACTATAGGTAGGTAGGAAGGTTTTTCGATTTTGGTTTATTTTTTTTTTCTATTTGGCGTTTAGCGACTTAAGTCCCGACATTCCTGGATGTTTTTACCCATAACATCAGTTATCTAAACTTCCACAGCGTGTGTTTTTTCGACTATGTTAGCTATCTATTCGTCCCTACTTGCAATCGATTTGGGGTCATTGTTTTCGACATCTTCAAAGGGCGTAATGGCGCCTATAATGAGTGCAATCAAACAACATTCTGTGGCAGTTCGAACAATGTACAAAACTCTTTATATGTACAATATGTAACTGATACCGAGGTTAAGAATATACTTCATTCGCTTAAGTGCAACAAGTCAGCCGGAATAGACGAGATAAGGTTAATCGATCTAAGAATAAGTGCAGAGTACCTTTCGCCAGTGATAACGAAGCTTATAAATATGAGTTTCGACCAAGCAACAATTCCGCACCTTCTGAAAACGTCAATAGTACGGCCGATATACAAAAGCGGAAAGAAGAACCAAATTGTGAACTACAGACCCATTTCTATTCTATCATGTGTGGACAATGTTATGGAGGAAGTATTGGCAACGAGGCTATACGAATATGTGGAAAAATTTAAAATCATGAATAACAATCTATTTGGTTTTCGTAAAAACAAGAGTATCAACCATCTGCTGGCAAATTTTGCGAATAAAATAAACCAAAACCTGGATAAAAACCACAGCACAGTGGTTCTATTCATTGATTTTAAAAAAGCCTTCGATACATTAAGCCAAAAACAATTACTGAGGCAGTTAGAAAAGATTGGGGTTCGGGCCAGTACACTATCATGGTTTGAAAGCTACTTAAGAGACCGAAAATTTAAAGTTAAGATTGGCGAATTCTTAAGTGAAGATGAAGATGTTGTATATGGTGTACCACAGGGATCAAAACTGGGCCCACTCCTATTTATTATCTACGCCAATGATTTGATGTCAGTGTTGAAGTACAGTACAGGACACGCATACGCGGACGATACAGCGATTGTAATTAGCCACAGGAACGTAAATGAAGCTGCAAGCTTACTACAAATAGAATTCAATGGAATCACAGCTTGGTGTCACGACCATGGACTAATTATTAACGCACTGAAGACAAAGGTAATTCATATTCGTCCGCCGCATATCCCAAAAACTAAACTCAAAATAAAAATGCATGACATGGAATGTCTTCACAGGAACGGGTGTAACGTAAGAGATAATGATAGATGCAACGGATATATCGACAATGTGTCAACATACAAGTACCTTGGACTCACCGTTGATTACAACTTTAAATGGAGTTACCACATAAGAGAATTAAAACAAAAATTGTATCGATCCGCTCACGCACTCTTCCATCTTAAAAATGTCTTCACATCTGAAGTTCTTAGACAATGCTACTTTGGTTTAGTCGAATCACATCTGAGATATGGAGTATTAGCGTGTCGCAAAGGCAATCCCTACAAAGAACACATGTGCGACTGCAAAAATTAGTGCACAACCCCAGACTCAACCCTGGTGACCAAAACCTTCTGAATATTGAACAGATCTACAATTTAGAAATGCTTGCACACTTCTACAACGACGATGACGATACAGAACTCTGACGCAACAAGCAGTAAATACCAGAAGAAGACAACAGCAAGTCTATGAAGTCCCGAGGTATTGGAACGAGTACGGCAGAAGGACGCTTAATGTTGCAGTTCCATCAGTGCTTAACGAACTTCCAAGAGAATTTCGCAACCTAACAAAATCTGATGATCTTTGAATCAATTTTAAGAAAAACTAAAGAAATCTACTCATCTCCCAGTGTGTAAAATATACATGTTTTCATTTTTATAGCGTAAATTATTGTTTTTTATATTGTATTATTTTATTAAAGTAAATTCAAATAATAGAGAAATTTAACATTTAAACTTAACTTAAGTTAATGTATATGATCGAAACCAGTCTTCTGCAGACAAGCCCTTAAGGCTTTGCAGATAAAAATCTATGTGAACAATGTAATAATGAATAAAATAAAAATTGAATGAATGAATGAATGAATAAGTTTTGAGATTACCGTATTGTGGATTAGGCGCTAATTTCCCTATTGAGTTGCACAAGCGTCTGCTTTATGAGTAACAACCTATTGAGTTGTTCAGCCCCTTTTGTAACCGTGAAGTTAACGAATCTCCAATCTCATTGCCCTCGTCTTGCGAATGCACGCTGATATTTGTATTTTATTAATATTCTTCAGTAGAACACGATCCTTCGAGAGCTGACTTCGAAGGGCCCTTATGAGCAAACGGGTTTTCAAGATTATCAGCGACCCACCCGGTACCAAAGGTGAAGCAAATATCAGATGGGTATAAGTTCAAACAGAAGTGTGACAGAAACTTGCAGCATTTTGGGAATTGTTTGAAGACCCGACTCGTCGGGTTGTTTTTCGAAAGAGAAACACTTCTTCGTTTCCACTCACGGATGCCAGCCTCAACCACCAAGCCTCTCCTGCGGGGAAGACTTCTATCCAGATGTGTCCATCCTGTAATTCCTCCATTCCCACAGACGCCATCTTAAACACGAGGGTGCTCTGCACTTGATCGGAGTTAAAGAAGGGATTGTGTCAGTGTTATGTTGGTGAAGGGATTTTTTAGCCAGCATTTTGTTCACAATATCGTGGGATAACGACACTTAGTTTTTTTTTTTACTGGTGTGCCTCGCCTCATCCCCCGATATCCTTTGTAGGGTTGTTAGGATTCCAACAATCATAGAGACTCTCGAGTCTGAGTCAATTCTTTCAATGCGTTCAATCTGGCCTAGCCACATACATCCAGACCATGAGATTCTTTCGCTTCATTGCTTCGACGCCAGGACTGCCGTTGGAGCGTCTTCGGATGCCTCAGCATGCACAAGAGATTATTGTGTTCACAGTGTTTCCTTAACGAGCCATTGTTTCGGTTCCCACTACAGACGATACTCAGTGATAAGGAAAGTATGCTCTTCAAATAATGACCACCAAAGGGATGCGGTACAGACTGCCTGATCCTCCCTGGCATTTTGACACCTTCAATCGATTCCAAATTGAAACAATGCCAAGGCTTCAGTAGTACCTCCATAAACTCAATTAATGTGAGACAAGCTTTAACCCCATTTTCACATGATTTCACTGCAACTTATTCAGTTTGAGGCGCTTCTGAATTCACAATGAGGCCTCGGTCGTGCATGTAATCCTATTGATCATGTAGTCTGTGCTTGCCTCATATGCAACTACGCGCCTTTGGATGCCTTCACTTCGTTTGTTGTCTGAATGTCTATGTCGTCGTGGCTCTTAAGGAGAAAAGTCAAAACACACAAGCACCCAGTTCCTCTCAAAAATGGCCCGCCCTCCGAAGCGGCTCAAACAACATCCCCACGCCAGTGCGTACGAAGGACCCTTCTGCGAGTAAACACGTTTGACTTCAGCCAGTCTGAGTGCTGGCTTGATCTTCCAATGACCTTCCATGTCACACCGTCAATTTCACAAGAAAATAAAAAGAAACCACATCAACTCATCCTCTGATGGGGAAGGGGGGGAAGAATCGATTCGTCGAAAGGAAAGTCGTCAATCGTTGCATCGTCTCCTCCGACCGCCAGTGGACGAGCGTCTAATTGAATTTCAATGAATTGCTACTTTCAATTCCCAAGTCAATACACGAAAACCAGCCAGAGTGAAGCCCCGCCCGCACACGAGGACACGAGGAAAACCTTGCATTGTCACAAGCTGATTCCTTGGCAGAACAGCACTCGCACTCGCAGTCGTACTCAGCCTCCACCCCTCGTGGTGAACAAACAAAATTCACTCAATTTGATTGACGCTGATGTCGTTTTTCCACGAAAATCACCTTCGCCGGAGGGTGGGCGGAGGGGGAGGGGAAGAAAGGATTTCCCCACCCCACGACCGACGAGGCGGAGAAACGTCCCGTGATTGACATCTTAAGCACATCGCCGCTGCCGGGCTCTGGTTACGCCAGAGCGTTGTCTTTCGTGTCGAGCCGCTTTAAGGATAACAACTTCAAAGCGATTTGACCCGAAGCAGTGTCGACGGCAACGGCGGCGGAGGCTCTCTGGATGGCAGCGCCTACCAGAATATTTCAACTGCCATGTCGGAGAGAGTGAAGTTTCCTTCGAGGCAATTAATAATAATTTATCTCTCCGCCTCTGCCTGTGTGTCGTGCCGTGTCGTGTGGCGTCTCTTCCGCCCCCAAGCAGAAACAAGACAAAAAAAATAGGTGCACCGTGAGGAGCTGGTACGCACTGTAGGAGTACGTTACTGCGATAGCCTAACAAGGCGCATAATTAATGATTCGATGTTCATCAACAGTCAGCGTGTAGCCTGTGCCCCATGTCGGTCTCGCGCTCTGTGTGTGCCTGGTATGAAATATTATCCATCCGCACACGGACGGAGCGGGGCCGAGTTTGGTAGCAAAAACAAAGCCATTCGTAGCGGAACTGCCTGATTTAGCTAACCCTTAAATTTGAGTTGAAACTTCCTTCCGGCCAACATTATGGCAGTGGAACATAATTTTTCCCCCACGTACCAGCCACGCCACCACGCCCACCGAAACAGGTAAATTAATTTGCATATCTGCTCGGTTTATTAAGGGAGGCAGGACTGTGTCGGTTGGCCGGGGTGGTGTGAATCGGGAGCGTTGAGAACGTGTGCAACGTGTCGGTTGGCACTCGATTCCCCGGTCGAGCGCTGTTGCACGGTGGATGGTATTTTGTGCGCTTTTGAAACAGCCATGAGATGTGCCCGCCTTCTGCCGCTGACCTGGTATCATCTATTTGGGGTGAGCTCGGTTGGGTGGGTGGGCGTGAGGGTGGTCGTAAAGTATCTCACGTGTCACGTTGTGGAATTCTAAGGGAATGCATAAAGGGTTCATAAAATGCTAAACTTTGCTGCAATGTACTGCGGGATTCGGGTTTTTCGGGGGATTCGTGCGTGGAGCCACGTTTTATTTTGGTATTCCTTTTCGAGTTTTCCCCAGATTTCATAAACAATTCAGAGTTCTGTCTGAAATTGGGGCTTCTCTGTTCACTTTGTGACTTAACCAGAGAAGGTTGTACTTAGGGGGATTCCGAGGGTTCGTGTTTATTGGTGAGATGCAATTAGTTTTCTGAAACAAAGATTAAATCGTGCCAACTTACAATCTTAAAAGGGGATTTCCTTCGTTTTTGGTCCAACGACCCATGGAGGATATCAGCCTTAGCTAAGGTGATGTTGTTTCCCTGCGCAGTGTAGAGAGACAGTCCGAGAAGGACTTGGGCCTAGCTTCTACAGCCACCACTGGTCCTCCTGTTCAATCACAAAGGGGACCTACAGTTATACGCCGAGTTTGAACGGCCAAGTTTGAGAAGCTTTTTTTTCTAGATCCTTTGAGTGTTGTCAGTGACTAGAAAGAGGTGAAGCCGTAAATTGTGATGGTTGTTTAATTCGGGGATTGGACGAGTCACGCCCGGCGTAGGAGTCGACGCTCCGATCCACTTCGCCTTGGCGACCAGACGGTGTACATTACTTACTTAATAACTTAAGATGTTGCTACAGTGAATCAGGGCTACAACCATCAAGCGTCCCCAGCTAGCTCGTTCTTTAGCTAGGTGCTTCGAGTTTCGCACGCATAGTTGGTTGAGATATCTTTCAACTTTAACCTGAGTGTGTCGCAGCCTTCATCTATTTCACTCCTCTGGCTAAGATGATGTCGCTGAACAGCTCGCACAGTTCGCTGTTACCCCTCCACTCACCATCTATGGAGACGGAAATTAAAATCAACGGAAGCATTTCCGTCTCAGGGCCGCCAAGAGAAACCTCATCCACTTTTAACTAAGTTCATGCCTCTGTATGACACAGCAGGACTACGACGATTAAGGTGTTTCAAATAGATGGCCCAAGGCAGCAGCGGTTGACAACAGCTATTCTTCTGAGTTGATAGCGGCTCCAAGGTGGACGAAGTCTTGAAATACTTTAAAGGTATATCTGTACTAGGCGTCGGCTTTCTCGTTGACAGCATATACTTGTTGTTGTCCTCATTTACCTTTAAAGATCCATTTTCGCAGCCTCCGGCGAAAAACTTACAAAAGACCCTTGGATATCACGCTGACAATGAATAAGGGTTCAGAGATGCGAGAATCTCTGGTAATCCCGTCCGGGCCACTTAGCTCAATCAAGAAAAACCTAGAAGTCAAAGCACTGGATAGAGCCAGTACTCGCTGACTTAGCCTGAATACTGCAGCCACAGCATGGACCCTATGGCCGATGTTGAGAAAGAAGAGAGCAACATTATTGATCGGCTTTAATTGCTAAGACGGACTCACGGGGCACTATGCCATAGGTACACATGCAACGCGACTGAACATTCCGCTCGACTCTTGGAGAAGCTGCAGAGATGAGGAGGAAATAGAATCCATCCAACATCCGTTCTGCGAACGCTCAGCCTTAGCAACGAAAATCGCAAAGTAGTTTAAAACTCCCTAGCATGGGCACAAAGGACCCAGCACGTTAGCCTAAGTGAGCCACTTCATTGAATGCCTTCAGGACACCCTATTACCTACCTCCCCCCCTTATTACAACGAGCGTATTTGGGCCTAAGTGTGTGACTGGCTTCTGCAGTCAGACACTACAACCTGACTACCTACATAACGCTGCGATCTTCCGATTGTATCAACGTCTTCTGAGAGACTGTGCCTCTGGTGCTGGCGTGCGAGTGCGAGCAATTAATTCAAGAATGATGTTAAAAAAGTCGCATGACAGCACGTCGGTCAGTCTTTACCGAATATCTCTGCGCTTCTACGTGGTATTCCCAGAGCTAGAGTTGGCGGGAGGTAGTCTGTTTGTCAGTTGCGCTGTTGTCCATCTTTTTAGAATGACGTTATGGGTTTTCCCTCCAAAATCCAGCCATACACAGACCTACTTTCTTACAAGAAAGTAAGAAAGTCAGTCCCTCCACCGGACGTGCGGTAATCAATTTTGCTGACCCAGCCCCTCCACCGACAGCGGTTCACTTAATTAATTCACCTCAAAATGAATTAACCTCCGTAATCACCGGATTCGCAAAACCCCGGTGACAGCTCATTCAAAATGGAACGCAAAAAAAAAACACAAAAAAACGCACCCATTTTGATCGACATTGGGTTCGCGCACTCAGCTCAACGTCTATAATTGAAAACGTGTCGCAACTACTCGTACTTCATGCTGTCCCTCAAGCCACCAAAATGTCAGCTCAGCAAAATTGGAACAGTGCTCTGAAATCGAAACTATTTATCCAACGTGATAGACATTTAAATTACGCGCCGCCCAGCCGTCCAGCCATCCCAGCGCGGCGATCACGTAACCCCCGCCCGATAAATAACATAAGCCCGAGGCGAGCACACCGGTAAACACGCTAACCCGCAGCAACTGTCCGCAAGCGTCCAAGCTGTGGACAGCCATCACACCCTCACCGCACCGACCCGGACCACCGGCTCAGCCCACAGTCACAAGCAGAGTGTCCTGCTGGTTATCGCAATCAAAAGGAAGCACTCAGCGTTCTTTACAGAAACCAATTACGCCAATCGATGGCCCGAATTAACCCAGTGTCCTTTCGCTATCGCGCCAACCGTACCCAGCTTGCCGGTGAGCGTGGTGAATGAAAAAAAAAATGGTTAAAATGAATAAAACAGAACTGGTAAAGCGGAAGGAGTGACAGAAGAGCGATGGTTAGCTGCTGGATTCGGAGGTGTCGGTGGAGAAGAGCGAGAGAGTTGGAAAAGGATTCAAAACCAATCGTCGAACTCAAACGCAAACAATTATCGTTGGACATTGTGACGGTGGAACTCATTTGGAGCGTGTGCACACCGACCTTGTGCAGTGGTGTGGAAGCATGGCATTTGTGGCGCAGTGGGGCTCACTCCGTCGCGCAATGAAGCGCGCACTTTTACTCATCGAAACCTTGACTAGCTGCAAACTAAAAGTATTTTTCGCTTTGTTTTTGTTTTGTTTTTTTGCTTTGGTCTGGACTTGAACTCTGCCACCTGAGAGGGATGTGCGGCAATTTGGAAGAGTGGAACCAATCAGTGGACACCTGGGGATGTTCATCAACAAGCCGATATGCAGTCGCGGTCGATGTGCGCGTGAATGAATTCCACAGGGAATTGAGGACAGCTGATTTATGAGTTGTGGAGTTTAATGGGCTCGGTTGTGGTGGATCTTTGGGGTCGTGGCTGCTTGTGGGGAGGACGATGATGATAGGAATTGGATAAAAACTTTGAGGGTTCCCCGAATATTAGAGGGTTTTGTTGCTTGTTTTGTGGGTCGCCGTGGCGTAGTGGGTTAGTGCGTCGACTCCTACGCAGAGGGTGCCAGGTTCGATACCCGAATTAATCACCTTTCATATTTTACGGCTCCACCTCTTTCGAGTCACTGCCAATGCTCAAAGAGTATTTCCTGTCTAGAAAAAGCTTCTCAAACTTGGCCGTTCGGAGTCGGCATTAAACTGTAGGGTCCATTCCAAGCGTGAGAGAACAATAGCACGACGAGACGAGTGGTTGCTGAGAAGCTTGGCCCAGGTCCGCCTCGGACTGTCGCGCCACCCATATTATATTATATTATATTATATTATTATTTGTTGCTTGTTTTCGGACATGTTGCTTGTGTCATCTACTCGATTTTAAGACATAATTTGTCTGTGGTTCGTTTCAGATCCTTTTAAGTTCCACACTCCCCAGTCCCCAGCATCTTAGGGCACTTTTGAACGGAACCCGTGACTTCTCCTTCTCGAACCAGGAAGTTTGGATTCGAAGACCCTCTTAGCTGGAGCGTTGGTATTCATTCGTCCGATGTGGCCGAGCAAATGCAGTCCACGGAGCTTTGCCTTCCGGACTACATCCACATCCTGGTACAGTTCGCGGTTTTGTCTTCTCCTTCATTCATCTTTCTCGCAGATGGGACCATATATCTGACGCATATATGAGTATTTGCGTCGAAAACCTGTACAAAAGTCGATTTTCAATTTTGAAAAAAATGCTTTACATATCGGACGGATATTATGCATTTCATTTTTTTTTATTGTAAAGTGTGTGACGTGACAAAAAATGTTCAGAGTCAACTGTTTTTTCCTGCATATTTTTTATTATTCTTGGTTACTTGGTAGTAACACAATGGGCCTATGCTTGGCCTAAGTGTGCCTTCTGTCCGTATGCGCAACAGTCAGCCACCCCAACCTAACCTAGTTACTTGGTGTGTATGGTTTAGAGACTGGTTGTGGTTGGCTGGGCTTACAAACATAATTTTTAAATGTGGAATTCACTTGCAGATATGAAATAATAATTAAAAAACAGTTTCGGAAATATTACATTTTTTTGTGAGTTTAAATGACAGTGGTAAAACAATCTGCCATAAGTCGGTATTTTCTCATGTTTTTTTTTGAAGTCTAAGTGTTTTGTTATACAAACCCTGCCATTCCGCTTTCATTTAAAATATTATGGTAATTTTGGCTATTCTTTTAACTAATTCCAAAGATTTGTTTCCGGACATTTCCGGATAAGGCAATTATGTGCAAATGAAATATTTTTTTATTTTTAAATTCTTATGCTCTATTATGCATTATTGAATTGTTTTTAGTGAATTCTCTTTTGGTTATTTGGAGAGCAGGGGTCGAATCACGAAATCCGTGAACGAGTGAATCGCTGTCGAAAATCGTGCATTTGGGATAATAAACGTGAACGTAATTTGCAATCATACAACACGTTATCGAGCACGTGAACGTATTGAACTAATCGAAAGGTCATTCGATCAGTAGACCGTGAATGTATAGATTTGAATAGTAAATTAATAATAATAATAATAATATGGGTGGCGCTACAGTCCGAGGTGGACCTGGGCCTGGCTTCTCAGCAACCACTCGTCTCGTGCGTGCTATTGTTCTCTCACGAGTGGAAGGGACCTACAGTTTAATGCCGACTCCGAACGGTCAAGTTTGAGAAGCTTTTTCTAGACAGGAAATACTCATTAAGCATTGTCAGTGACTCGAAAGAGGTGGACCCGTGAAATATGAAAGGTGGTAAATTCGGGTATCGAACCTGGCACCCTCTGCGTACCTCCTACCTCCTACTACGCCACGGCGACCCGAATAATAATGGTAATTTACGAATTATTAAATTAATAAATCATATGAGTAACAGATAAAATATAATAAGTACATACATAAAATGCAATGACTACATTTGTTGGGACAAACTGAAACAAAATAAATTCCTTGCAAAATGAGTCGATGTCGACAGCAAAATTGTCGATACTAATTTCATCACAGGAGTTAGTGCAATAGAAAATGTGGTTCAAGTTCAAGTTTATGTTTTAATGCCCCTTATTCTAGCGAAAAAGTTTTGAATGATGAATGAATTTGAAAATCGTGTTATTGTGTTTGAAATCATTCTCACGATTTGCTTGATTATTCCATAGGGTTACTTTTATTTCTTCACTGCTTTGGAAAAATCTTTCGCTAATAATAATAGCTGTGGTTTTTTGCAAGCGTATATACGCCTAATTTTCAAGTGCACAAAAAAACGATCATCGGCGCTTAATGATTCATCTTAAAATCTTGGCAGCACCGAGGACATATATGACATTTGCTAAGCAGTCAGGGGTGTAGTCGTGAAAGGCGATGGTTGATCTTTGATGATCACAATCTTCGATTTGTGACTGTGCAGCGTGACCATCACTTTAAAAGCAAAAACATTTAATAATTATAAAATATAAAAAATATTCATCAAATGAAATAATCGTTTACGAAGCCAAAACGGAATACATAGCAGAGACACTCTGAGTATGCCAAACTTATGGATGCCAACAAAATTAAAAATGATCTAATACATCAACCAAACCTGCAGGTGTAAGCCACATACAGCAACCTAAACAATGAATGAATAAATTTAGGAATGAACACACAGAAAATAATGTTGGGAAGCATTGTTTTTATCCGCGCTTATTCCTTAAGCGGCGATAGATATGATGAGTAAGTTAAGCGGATATAGGATTCGTTGTTGGTGTATTTTACAAGTAAATTGAAGGTTAAGCGTAAATACGCTTGCAAAAAAACGCAGCTAATATCATCTGAATCAGAGGAACTCAAGTAGAGTTGCAAAATAGAATCCATCGCTTGTTACAATCGTTATATTTATATTAATTATTTCATAAATGACACATATTTGACGTTGAACTATTACATTTACCACGCTTCACTCTATTACAATATGTCTTACACAGAATAATTACGTTCCGTCAACATTCCTATGACATGATCCCCATACGTTCGTTCGTATGACGAGTAACGTAATTTCTGTTCGTAAAATAGACGATCCGTTCACGGATGCGGTGATTCGATCCCAGGTTATTTATTATTTTCTGTAAACCGTGAGTATTTTGTTTTGGTGCAATAAGTCCAAAAAAGTCGTTAAAAAGCATCAAACAAAGAAAATTATAGAAATGCTTCTTCCAGAGGACACAAATGTTACTCGTGGTAGTTTTTCATCTCTGCTTGATGAAAATTAAAAATTTAAGAAAAGACATTAAATATTCTTTTTGTGAAGAGTCATGAAGAGAATACAACTATTAACACTCCAATGCCTTATTTTTTTTAATTCGATTTAGATTTTGTTCTTAAAATCGTGTGTACCCAAAAACAAGGTTAGGTTGAGGTGGTTGACTGCCGCGCAGAAAGACAGCAGACTCACTCAGGCCAAGCGAAGGCCCATTGTGTTAATCTGCAAAAAAAAATAAGAAATTTAAAATTAGTCAAAATCCAAAAAACCGCCTTGAGATGCCCTTGGATTGTTAGATTTGGGTGATTGCCACCACTGTAGCAGTTGTGGCCCACTTAGATCCTGGTTAGAGAAAATTATCCCTTTTTTGTTTTTCTTTTTGGTCGAAAATCTTGTCTGCGCAAAAATATTTAATTTCGTCCAAATGGGGTTTTTGGACAGTAAACAAACAAAATGCACTGCAGTCCATGAAATAAATTGCAACGGAAAGGCGCAATGTCTAAACTAAAGGTAGGGGTTTTAAGGTTGCGGAAAAAATTTACCATTCCCTATTTCCTTGCAAGCCTAGACTCGGAAGTAGGCATTAGAGGGTTACTACATTAATTTTTTTTTCTTAATTTATTTACAAAAAACTGTGTGAAACATCTGAAAATTGTTTTAATTGTAATTATAATCATTTCCATACAAAAATAAATTTGTTTATAATAATAATATTGATGGCGCGACAGTCCGAGGCGGACCTGGGCCTAGATTCTCAGGAACTACTCGCGTTGTGCGTGCTATTGTTCTCTCACGCGTGGAAGGGACCTACAACTTAATGCCGACTCCGAACGGCCAAGTTGAGAAGCTTTCTCTAGAGAAGAATACTCTTTGAGCATTGTCAGTGACTCGAAAGAGGTGGAGCCGTGAATTATCAAAGGTGGTGAATTCGGGCATCGAACCTGGCACCCTCTGCGTAGGAGTCGACGCACCTACCCACTACGCCACAGCAACCACATAAATAAATAAATAAAATAGATAAATTGGATACGAATACTCATACTTGCTACGTAGAATGTTTCATTCGAAGGCACCAAGAATCTCCTCTGTTGGTTTGCTTACGGTTCCATGGCAAAATAAGAGCTTCGTAGATCATGATTTTGGTCCGTCGAATCAGAAGTCTTGAACCCAGTTGTTTCGACAAGCCGAAATAACAACGGTTGCCAAGGCAGGTTCTACGTCGGATCTCCTTTGTTATGTCCTTCGTGGAGCTCACGTTTGCCCAGAGGTAAACAAACTCCGTCACTACTTCAAAATTGTAGCTGTCGATAGTGATGTTTTGCGCTAGGTGGTGTTCGGCGGATGGTTTCTTGCTCGACAGCACATATTTCGTCTTATCTGTATTGACCCTAAGACCACCTTGTTTCGCCTGTTCCTAAGTCGCCGTAAGAGTTTCCACTGCGACACGTTGGGAATGGGCGATGATGTCGATGTTACCTGCAAGCCCCAACAATTGGACTGACTTGTAGAAGATAGTGCCTTCCGTGTTTATGTCGGCCCGCCGCGCTATCATATCGAGTACCAGATTGAATCTTCTTGCCGAAATCCGGTGCAGGTCTTAAATGGAAGTCCTTAGGCTGCATCGCGTATTCGTTAGCGTGATGCGAAACAACAGCACCAGTTCTTGAATCTTGAATTCGGCCATAGCATCGAATAGCTCCTTGCGAAGAATGCTGTCGCATGCGGATGTAAAAACGATGAAGATGAAAAAAGAAACTCGCTAGTCTTCTCCAGGATCTGCCTTAGTGTGAAAATTTGGTCTACATTCGATTTGCCGGGTCGGAAGCCGCACTGAAACCCGGCTATAGACGTTCACACAGTACACTGGACAGAATCTCGCGACGTTGAGCAGGGACATACCTCTTTAGTTGTTCCAAGAGGTAGGGTCACCTTTTTTGTGGATGGGGCATATGGAGCTGATATTCCAGTCGTCGGGCATGCTTTCGTCCTCCCAAATTATGCAGATTATCTGGTGCATCTGCCATCTGAGAACGACTGGATTGCAGCAGTTGGTTGAGTGCCTGCGCCTGGTTAGCGGGGTTTCTGGTCCGAATCCGATTTCTCCCTAATTATACGACATCCATACACAAGTGAAAAAAATCTGGTCCAGTCATCATTTGCAGTTGGGATCAAATTAAAGGCACTGTCACTGGAGTACTCAATTAGAGGTAGCAGTCTGACACACAATGGGCCAACATGGTCTAAGTGTACTGGTGAATTCTCATCTGAGCCTGCGGCTTTGTTGTTCTTCAGCTTTGTGGCTGTGCTTGGTAGGAGGCCTACTTCATCGACTAGAGTTGAGATTTCTTGATTCCCTATCACTCTCTCCTGGTCAGGCCCGTTAGGAGCTGTTGCTGTTTAAACACACACCCACTATTCCCTGCGGGTCAGTTACAAGGTTACCCTCACAGTTTCGAAGAGCCTGGGTGCCTTTCCTAAAGCTAGCGGCGAAGCTTTTGGCTTCATAATAAAAATGCCCTGATTTTCAGTCTCTATACTCTTCGAAATCCTTGAGCTGGGACCTGGGAGGTTGCGAGAAACATTTTCTTCAGTAGCTTATTCTGCTCCCGTCTTCTAGCCTCTTCTTGGGTAGGCCTCATCGGTTGCACGATTCTTCTGCTCACACTCTTAAACAGACTAAGCACATCATGGAAAGAAATATGATTCAAAATTCTGTTTTGTAAGACAGGGGGATGGCATGGCATTGTGATGTTTTTTTGGCCAAATTCGCGTAAGGTCTGAACATTGAAATCTACCAAGAACTGATTGCCAACTAGTTTGTCCTCCGTTAGAACAGGATTACCCAAGAACTCCGAATGAACATTCAGCATTCACAAGCTTTCTTTGTGGAATCAATTTCTTGCGGGTAATGTCCTTGAAATTAAAGAAAGAATGTTGAGCTTATTCGCCTATTCTGCGACTATTCAAGTGATTTCGCATACATTTTGATTTTGTTTGACTTTGTTTTTGACATGATTTCTCCCGAAGACACCTCCTGGCATCGTTTGACTTCGTGGAGACTATCTGCCAACGGCATCAGAGGCATATCCTTCTCTCTCCAGTCGACTTTCCCCACACACTCTGTCACAATTGACTCCCTCCTCTTTCACAGCATTTCATTATCATCAAAATCGATTCCTTGCAGACACACACATCCACTTCAACCAATAGGCCGACGTTCAGATTTGATAGTCATCCTCTGGCAATGTTTTAGCATTAAAATTCCATTTGATTTCGATTTCGGGCACCCCATCAAACGGAGTTCGACCCCACTGAACACCAGAACCCCAGCGCCGTCATCAACCTCCCCCTCGGACAAACGCTCACTGAAACCAAACAGCTCTATAAACAGTTTTCCAGTGTTTTGAAATTCAATTACATCGATTTCTCCCTAATTGTACGACATCCATACACCAGTGGATGACATAACAAATGTGTGCGTCCGCCTCAAAAGGACATGACGACATGAGGACGGTGGTAGCCCTTGTATCGCTCGTTACCAACCCCCCCGAGCCCGACTCGTCGCACCGGTCAAACCATACGCAACAGTATGCTTTGCGTGTGTGTGCCCGCGGATTTTTTGGTTTTTCTTTTGTGTTGCTTTACAGAATCCTTTCGGAAGGAAAAAACCGCTGCCCGGTAGGGCCAAGGACTTAAGCCCGAAACAGAGCTTGCTGCTGTGTAATCAATTTAATTGGAAAGGCTTTGCCATTCGCGGTGTGGCGCGTTGGCCTGGTTGGCTGGCTTGCCAGCTTGTGTATCCTTTTCCGTATAGCTCCCAAAAATGTGATTGAATATGCAACGATCGCAACGCATCGCTCTACGTTTGGACTCCACCAAATTCTAGCCCGCCCGGAGAACAGAGTGACAGACAGCTACAGAGAGAGAGAGTGCTAATACTTTTTTAATGATAGCATTGTTGGACTTAGTGCAATTAGCCGTGGATAGAGCGAAGTCCAGAACTAATTACGCTCTCTAAAGAACTGTGTAAACAGCTGAAGCTTGGCCGGGGATTAATTTGTAGTCAGAGTCAACACACCGGCGGACCCACGAATCGGGTTTGCAATTGGAATGGAAGCTGCTTAGCTGGCGATGTAATGATTGAATTGTGCATTTGACGACGGAAACAGTTTTGGTGATTTTAATACGGTTGCAATTCACGCATCAGAGGGATGGATTAAATTGGTTTGTTCATCAGCAGAGACTTCTGCTCCTATCGATTGCAGCACGATTTGTTTTAGGATAGGTTAGGTAAGGGTGGCTTGGCAGACTGCCAGTGACTGCCGATTTGTTACCACGCGGATTTAGTTGATATAGCCAATGCTGCTTAGTTGGGCAAGATTGTTTATAATCTAAGCCCTGCTCTGTTTAAGAGGGCGCTGCAGTTACACAGAGGGTGCACAAAATGTTCCTCCTCTTCGTGTATGCAGCAGACTTTGTGCGCCGGTCCCAATCTGGCCATGCGATCCACTTTATGTTCTAAAACACTCTCATGTACAAAGCGCGTTCAGGCATGTTACGCTGGCTTAACAGACTTAGGACTAGGGGTGGTAGGCACTACAGTCCGTAGAGAGCCAGGGAATAGCTTCTATAGCAACCACTCATGTTGTGCGTGCTATTGTTCTCTCACGGGTGGAGACGACCTTAAGTTCTAAGCCCACTCCAACCAATTTTGAGAACATTTTTCTAGACAGTTGTACTCTTCGAGCATTGTCAGTGACTAGAAAGAGGTGGCTGCGTGAAAAATATTTTGCCGTGTCGGGAATCGAACCTAAACACCCAGGCTCAAATGCGTAAAAGTTGGCGCACAGACCCACAATGTCAAGGCCCCCGCACAACGCTAGATTACATTGGAATTGATTCACTATACACTGGTAGGAAAGCGCTGAAAGATTTCGACGAATCCGTGTGGATTTGTAATGAATATTGATTTGTAATGAATATTGAAATATCAGTCTTGTCTTGAGGGTAAAGGGCAACGTGTTGATTATTCCTTAGCCTGGAGGACTGCCAGCAACGATCCCTGTTAATGCTTGAGTCAAGTTGGGATACAGCCTCCTTGCAGCCCCTCTTTAACTACCCTGTGGTGATGAACGAATGTACGCAGCCATCACCCCAGGCAAGAGGCGCAAGTGTACACTCAATGACTAGGCTGAAGGTTGTTCGGAGCGACAACAAAAAAGACCACGATTTGCGAGAGTGTTGAAACGAATATTATCCTGACGCAGTAAAAGGCAGACAATACTGGGATCAAGGACGGATGACACGGGGAATGATTAACAAGAACCGTGTTTACAACCCGGGTATGTTCCCGCAAGTAAATAAATTATTTCATAGGAAAGATCAAAGCGACATTCAAATCGTTAGACTTCCCAGGACGACAGACAACGAACACCTACTGACTTCAGTTGGCATCGATCTAGATGAGGCAGTGCTAGACATTGACTTCTTTGCGGCTTAAGATACCCAGTAAAAGGAAACAGGTTTTGGTGGAGTGTTCCAGAGAGTGTATACGGTCAACGAGGTTAGTAGGCTGAATCACGATCTGGAGAACAGAGCCCTGCTAAACCACTTCTATCTCCGTAATGAGATAAGTCAATGGCGATCTGAGAATCCAGGTTTCACCAGGTTCAATGACGAGAACATGGTGCCGTCAAAAATGATGGGAATCCCATCTTGATTTCTCAAGAAGATCTCCAGGGTATCTTCCACTCGCTAAAGAAGAAGAAGTCAGTGGGAATCGATGGAATACCGAACATTGTGCTTCGCCATCTTCCCCCCGAAGCGGTCCAAATTTACACAAACTTGTTCAACAATGCGCTGAGTAATGCACATTACCCCACGCACTGGAAAACAGCTGTTGTTCAACCGATCCCTAAACGGGACAAAGATAAGTCCATTCCGACAAATCTTCGGTCGATCAGTCTACTTCCCTGCATAAGCATAAGGTTTTTGAAAAGATAGTCATTCGAGTTCTGAAGCAATGGGCTGATGAAAAGAAAATCATACCGGACAACCAGTTCGGATTCAGAGCGGGGCATGATACCATTAATGCCGCGTCCCAACTGGTTTCCGACATTCAGTGGAATAAAGGCAAACAACAATGCGCGGGTGCCTGTCTGATTGACTTTCGTTCGGCACCGTTTGGTTAGAGGGCCTCATCCTCAAGGTGGTCAGGCTTGGCATAAGAATACCATTGCTATACATGGTCTATGACGCTAGCTATGACGTAACTTCCACTACTGATTTACAAAGATCTTATAGATTCCATGCCGCACTTAATTGCGTACGCCGACGACCTAGTTGCGTACAGATCAGGTCCGAAGGTCGAGGTAATAAACATCTTGTTGCAGCGTGACTTCGAGAAAATCCAGCGATCTTGCGACGACTGGAAGCTGCTTATCAACTTCCAGAAGTGCGAAACTAGTCTTTTCCGGACCCCGTTGGACAGGGCAACGCGGGATACGCGCCAAAACTGGCGTAAGTTCGGCATAGTTGACCCGCATGGTCGGCCGTTAGCTGTAAAAAATGTAGTGGGATATCTTGGCATTTGGCTTGAGCAATATCTGTATTTTGACAAACATATAGATATTGCTCTGACAAATGCCAGAAAAGCCTTTGCTGCGGCAAGGAGGTTGTTTTTCAGCGGCCAACTTGATACCAGAGTGAAGGTCATCTACTACATGGCCCTAGTACGGCCAATTATGGCGTACGGTTGTCCATTGTGGTTCAACGTGAGTCCTTCCCAGATGGAAAAGATGAGGGTGTTCAAGAGGCAGTTCCTTAGGAGCTGTCGCCGTCTGTATAGTACACCCGAGTCTGAGTACAAAAAGTACTATCCTAACGACGTGGCAAACGTGTACAACGTGGCAAGCGTGAACAGGGTAGATAATTTTATTATTAAGCTGATCAGGAGGTACACTGTACAAGCTATGTCCTCTTCCAACAGTCAGATCTTTGGGGCTTACTACCCCCATAGTATGTAACATTAAAGGGTGCGCCTCCTCCCGAAGCATTCCTTTATCTAGACACAACTGGCCTTATACAGGATCCACAAGGATGTCCTATCATCTTCCATGTCGTACGCCGAACAGTGGATAGGCGACTTCAATACGAACCGGATGTCGTTCGCACCCACGAGGATCTCCCCCGGTTCAGTAGAGCGAACCCCGCTCGAGATAGGAAAGAGTCTGCCAAAGAACGGCAATTTTACTGGTGGTTACACCAAAACCAGCCTCCGCCACTGCTAGCTTTTCCACAGGATCGGGTAGCTGACCATAGTGGCCAGCTTACAAAAAAAAAAAAATAAATAAAACACGTGCACGTGTCCGTACTGTTATGGACATAGCTAAGATAGTCTTAAGTTGTATGTTAGGTTAGTATAAGTTAGTTTAAGTAGTTAAGTTTAGCCAAGTTTTTTACAAGTTTTCTTGGCTAATGAATAAAGAAATAAAAGATTGTCTTAATGACTAAAAAAACGCAGATTAAGCCGACCGAAAGGCACATTCATAAAGTAGATTAGATTAGCTTAGAGTACCCGCAGAGGGTCAGAAGGTTAGTATTAAGAACATTGTAAATTCTTAATATAGTTAAGCTAGTTTTTAAGTTTTTAAGTCTGATCCGGGTGACCAGATAAGAATGATAGGAAAATAAATCCAATTAAGAAAACAATGATGTGTAATATAAAATGTATTCTTTCTTTATTTTGGAGCTACATCAATGCCATTATACATATGGAAAAGCTCTTCATTCAAATGCCTCGCTTGACTTCGCTGGCAGTGCTCCAAGTGTCGGTCCAACTTTTGATGATTCAGTCCAATATGTGCAGCGCGGCGTCATTCCGGAAATGGTGTCTCGAATGTAGTCCTCGTTCACAGTGATTGGCTTGTTAGCTTAGACTATATACTTGACGGAGAACAGAGAAGTTGCATGAAGTAACATGATCGGGGGGACAATTGATGAAAGATCGCTTTTCTTCTTGACAACTTCGAGTATTGCGTGGCTTGTATGACATGTAGGGCCGTCTTGTTTGAACCACACCGCAGGATGTTGTCCACTTCTGGCTACAAAAAGTCGGTTAACATCGTTCATTACCTAAGAACATTGACGGTGGTGGTGTCTCCTTGCTCTTTTTGAAAGAAATAAGGTCCGATGATGTCGCTAGACCCGGAGAGTCTTCGACTCCACCCCAGAGGTACGGTGTAGTAGAGAAAGACCGGGACTCAGTTGGCGCACGCAAGTGGAAAGGGCTGGAGATACTTGATGGTTGAGGCCTAGGTCCACCCCGGACTGTAGAGCCACTATAACTAAGCAAGTAAAAAGAATGAGCCATAAACCGCATTAACCATTTGATGGATTGATGTTTGGTCGAATACTTGTGGTTTGTGTTCGTCCCAAATAACTACGATTCTGTTTGTTGACATAGTAACTGATCAAAAAATAGGCCTCGCCTCGGGAAGGTATCTGCATCTCCTGCGTCCAACATGTTCAGTGCCACTTAACGAGCTAAAGTCGTTGTTTTTGGTCGCCCGGCTTTAATACTTTGCGTCGTCACTCGCAAAATGTGCTGCGTTGATACTCTTGCGAGGCTCAGAGTCAATGTGAAAACCGTCGTGAAAGATGTCATCGCGGCCGATTTGCGTGACGATGTCGTCGATGTCATCTGCGTAACCGAACGGCTGAACTGATTTTTAAGAAATAATTCGCCCCCCTGTGGTTACAGCTGCCTGTCGCACTATCGTTGCCAGTACCTGATGGTAGAAATCACACGACAATGCATCTCCCTGCCGAAATTCAGACCAGGTTTCAAACGACTCCGAAGTCCTCGAACAGAAATGCACGGTTTTTACAGCGAATAGTTTCTTGTGATGAATGCTATGTTATCATGCTATTTGGCGTACTCGATTTGTCGGTCCGGAAGTGCAGTACACCAAGGATACCCATGGTGCAGATTTCATACTCGTCAGGTAAGCTTTCGTCTTCCCAAACTCAGCACATGATCTGAAACATGTTCCCTACCAGCAGATCACCACGACCTTGAAGAGTTCTGTCGGTGAACTGTATGAGCATGTGGCCTTCTTGTTCTTCAACTTCAGCTTGATGTCTATGCCAACTTCCTCTTCTAGCTTTTCAGCACTTCACCTAAAATTATTATATCCCCGATCACAGCTCATTTCGTTTTCAATAAACTATTTTTTCACTTGAACCTGATCCTTTTCAAATTCCCTTTCCTAGGTTTGATTTATGGCTGGGAATAATGTTCATCCCTATCCTTTTCCTCACTTCTACTTTCAGTTTGATTCAGTTGGCCAATCTTCAAGCCAATCTTATAACAACGGCAGCACTTATGTTCTGACTCATCCTAAGAGTATGCAAGAATTTGATCATCTGCGATCGCTCGAAGTGGGTGTGGCTTGAGCATTAGCTATAACAGTGTTCAATGTAATTTTAGCGGAGTACTTAAATAGGGGGTAAACAGCGCTTTTTTACAGGTTCTTGGAGACGCTTGATTTCGGTGGAAGTTTCTTGAGCGAGAAAAGGATTGTCGACATAAATGTGAATCGGTTCAGTGATGATTGCTTTCTTTACGTTTTCGATTAAAATTGTTCCCTTGCATTGGCAATCTTATTCATCGGCGGGAAGATTTCCTGTCAAATGCGCCTAGGAGTATGCATTTTGTCGGTGCATCATGGACTTCATTTGAGATCGGCTTCGAGCGGAAAAAATTCTGAGAGACAATTTGCGTTCAAGAAGAAAAGTTAACAAATACAGTCGAACACATTTAGTAGAGGCAAACCTCCATCCCGGACCGTAGAGCCACATGAAAACGATAAGATGATCAGCTTAATATGAAGGAAGGGGGTCTAAAAGTGCTGTCTCTGTACTCTGTTTTTTTCTCCAGACTTCTGAGCGACGTCTGAGGGATGCATTTAGTCACTTAAGCTAGGTCACCCTCGACAAGTATGATTTTTGCGAGCATACTCCTTGCATTACTTCGTTTCTTGAATTTGATGCTATTTGATAGAATGCTTCACTCAGTCTGGACAGATGAGAATTTCATCTTCTTGATCTACACTGACAAGGCTTCTGGTGGTGGCACCGTTTGCTAAAATCTTTAAGGAAACAGAAGATGATACGGGATGATCTGGGTAGGCGCACGCACGGATGTGTGGAATCTCAGTCATTTCGTTTTTTCATTTGACTGACAATGCCTAGACACGCGCCACCTTATCGTCAATATCCTGGTCGCCTAAATAGACACGAGTTCTACACCGCCAAGTCTAGTTTTGTCTCGCCTGCCAAGCTCCTCAAGTTGTGCAGAATAACGATGGGGATCGTTCAATATCAAAAAAGGAAGTAAACAAAGCAACTCGCTCTGCTACGACTCCTTTAACTACCTTCTTGAGAAGATCATGCAAAACTCACACTTCAACTCTAGAGGAACGATCTTCCAGGAGTCCGTACAACTATTAGCTAACTTGAATGACATTCACATTGAGATATAAAACGTTGGTAGAACACAAAAAGCAGTCAATGAGCCTTCTGTTGGCATTGAGACTAAAACGGGTGAAATGGATCTCATCGAGCAAGCACATTCAACACCGATGTCATAGAAATTGCGTCACAATGGAAGTAGTCGGGGACTTAATCTACCTCGACTCCGCATTGAACAGTCAAGATCATTACCGAGATCAAACGCAGAATAACTCTTGCCAAATAATAGCTCTTAAGACTCAAAGGCAATTGAGTAACAGCGCCGTTTTTCGAAGGACCTAGCTCGCTTTGTAGATACTGATGCAAGCAAGATACTGATCATCTCAGTGTTTCTCTACGGGTTCATGGATAATCCCAAGGCGGATGAAGAACTCCTCGGCCGCTTCGCGAGAAATGTTCCGCGTGGGATCCTTGGTCCAGTTTGCGTTGATGGGATCTGGAGGAGAAGATGCAACCACAAATTGTACAGCGACATGAGCCCAGCCAGGAGTCCAAATATCACATGAGCAACACTGCTCCGGCCCGGAGTCTTCGACTCCGAACCTGTGGAACAATGCAACAGAGGATGGCCGCGTATAGGTTGGCGGAATTGGGAAGACCTTACTTGTCGTGGGTAACCAGAGGCAACTAGCCTCCAATCGTGATTGTTGTTCGAGGCTCACGTCCCAGAAGCTTTTTAGCCCTTTCTTGGTTCTTCCGTTACTAAGTTCATCTGCGAATGAATAGTCTCAAAATTCAATTCAGTGGGCCCACCAGTAGTGCCTGGCGAGTATCTATTTTTATTTCCCAGAGCTCACTGATAACTCGCACGCCAAGGGCAATATGCCACAGCAACAGTGGCAACCATAAATTCCTCAATCCTAATGGACTACCCTAGGTTTACGTACACACGCCTTCCAGTTCCAGCAAATCGCTTTATTAACGCCATTAACTGCCTTGCAGCATATTTAAACGCCGCCGTGGCAGTGGGAGCATAAACTCCCGATTTATGCTTCCACAGGAAGGTGTGACATTCCCGTCACTCTCTCAACTTCCACCCCTTTTGTCATTCACTGCTGATCGGCGGAGCTCGTAACGGCGCGACGTTTGATAAAGTTCAAACTTTATCGGCATTCAATTACGTTTCACAAGAGTAATTGGCCCTCACTCTCACTGGCTCCCGCGGATACGCATTTCACCATCGCCAGCCCCCTTGTCGTGTGTGCTGGTTTCACGTGACACCACCTCGTGAAAGTGTCATGAAAACAAAAAATCAACAGATTGCTACATCGCTCGCTGGTCTGCCACATCTGATGGCTGCACTCCCATTCATACGTGCAGCGCCAACTCGCGCAGATTTCCTCGGGCCGCCGCGCCGCATCGGTTGCAATCGATACAAGATGTCGATGTCGCTGATTGAATCCGAGACGTTACGCCGAGAAAGAGAGGTGATGTCATTTCCAATCGCGGTGCGTAGTGAAATCCGTTCCAACTGCAGTCATTAATGAACCGGATGACCTAAAAATCGATGGGAGATGAAGTTGTGTTATTCGAGATCGCGAATTGTGAGCGCTGGAGGATGCGATACGCCTGCCACTCTCAGAGGCGAGTCATTAGGGTCAGTGGCCTGGATGGAGTTGATTAGATTCAAGCGCAGGGCACTGTGTGCCGGTGGACTCTATCACTTGAACTCAATTTAATCGGCGAACTGTGGCCGGGGAGAAAAGCAAAAAACTGTGCCGATTGCAGAGGAAATGCGAATGGCGGTGAAAGTTGATTCGAACTAGAGTGGAGTTCGCAAAAAATGTGGTTCAGTTCGAGAGCAACTTCAAGCACTTGGCTTTGCGGAAGGGATGCTGATGCGTCCCACACCACCGGCTCTGCAAGTGGTCCCCTTATGGGGTGCAGTCGGTCTCTGTCTTGCAGCGGTGGTAGTTTTAAGGTAGTTTTTAAGCTGAATATATGTATAAGTTATCAACCGAATTGCTAAGCAGAATGTGTCGACGTAGCGTCTGGGAAATACACGTGCCAACGACGAATACATCGGTCCCCTGAGTATCCACGCCAGCAAGGAATGCATCGGTCATTTGAGCACCCACGCTAGCAACCTGTACTCGTGGTATTTAAGGCAGTCTTAAGTTTAATTTAGTTGAGTTCTAATTCGGTTTTTGTAAGGGAAGCTCTGCTCAACCGAGCAGCTAATAAAAATTATTTTTACTAATCGCAAAAAACAAGTAATTGCTTAATTCATATATTGCAAAGGCAAAACTGCGGAAAATATCGTAATTCTATTTTTACAGAAAATTCAATATTCGACTTCGGCAAAATCTTTGGTCTCATTTGGCAGAAGTCGATATTTCCACACATTATTTGATCATAATTAACTCCAAGACAGATGACCATTCATTCGACAATGTCTATTTGCGGACATCCTTGCACCCAATCAATTCGAAACAATCAAGTCATTCTCACTCAATCCAGGCAGTGATTCTCTACCCAATCTGTGGTGTCAGTCCATGAAGGTGCCATTAATGAAGTGCACTATCCTGACCCAGTAATTTCGGAATGACCTCCAGTCTGAATGAGCGACGATGATGAGTGTGTCCAACGCAAACACACCCTTCACACCGTATCGACGCATTCTGTCACGAAATAAAACCAATTAAAGCTCTCCCTCCCGCCACCGCCACTGTCGCTCGAGTCACCCAAACCAAAGGCGAACATTCCAATCAACTCTTTCAATTATCCTGTTCACCCATTCAATATGGCTAACAGTTCAAATTAATGCTCATTACGCCGAGAGCCCGGCCCGGCTTGGTCGGATAATTGCACATTCACTTCACCGATTTATGATTGCTTCCCAGTTCGCAGTGTCACAGGGTCCAACCCAACCCCTCGCCAGCCACCAGGAGGACGCCAGGAGAATTTATTTAACCAGGTTATCTAGTAAAGAGCAAACAACGCCATCTGATTGTGAGTGGCATAATGTTTGCATAAAAAGTGCCGCACAACAATGAATAGGCGCCCGCTATGCAATCAGAGGTCTCCAATAAAACGGTACATCGGTTGAATGCAATGCCAGAGGGCAGGAGCAAAACAAAAAAAAAAGAAAGGAAAAGCACCGCACAGAAAGGGGCGCAAATAAAAAACAAGAGGACACAATAACCGTGATTGCCGCCATTTTATAACTTTGCAACGCTGTATGAGAGTTCGTAATTGTTTACTGTTATTGAATCCGTTGATCCAAATCGCTTGCATCGGTCGAGAGGGGTGTGGGCGGTGAAAAGCTGTGTGTGTTGCCAGTGGATAACCACTTCCTTCGACAACCAATAAAATAAAAGCCTTTTCCCATTCTCTCTCACTCGGGCTCGCTTCCCCGGTCGGCCAGGGGGAGGCGATGGAACGTATGCCGGCCGATGTAGAGGGCGCAACATTCAATGGGGGGGCAACATATGTTGTGCTCGTTTATTTTAATTATCGCCCGCGCCCATCGGATGGCCCTCGTTTGTATTCATTGATTGGAATAAGGACTGTCTGGGCTGCACATATCTACGGCTGGCATGTGGATGGAAGGGACGTGGGGATGAACGGTGCTGGAGGCAACAGGGGTCGTGGAGGGAGTCGTGAGAAATTGGCTGAAGGCCTTTTTTGAAGTGGGAACTTTTTAAAGACTTTTCTGCAACAAGGATCCACGAATGACCTGAGTAACCACTTTTTCAACCTTGTACGCCCTGACAAGGCTCCTTTCAGTTGCCTTAACCAAGAGACTGGGAACTTTTTAAATACTTTTCTGGAACAAGGATCCACGAATGACCAGAGTAACCACTTTGTCAACCTTGTAGGTCCTGACAAGGCTCCTTTCAGTTGCCTTAACCAAGAGACTGGGAACTTTTTAAAGACTTTTCTGCAAGAAGTCTTCACGAATGACCTGAGTAACCACTTTGTCAACCTTGTACGTCCTGACAAGGCTCCTTTCAGTTGCCTTAACCAAGAGACTGGGGACTTTTTAAAGACTTTTCTGGAACAAGGATCTACGAATGACCAGAGTAACCACTTTGGCAACCTTGTAGGTCCTGACAAGGCCCCTTTCTGTTGCCTTAACCAAGAGACTGGGATTCAAAGTTCGACTCGCAGGACTGTGTAGCCAACGGAGCTTAAATTTCACGCCGCTCCTAGATGCTAGCACCAGTTTGGACCTCGCTCAAACAGATCGAACAGATCCAGCCTCCCTAACAAGAGCCCCATCGAATCCAAGTCCGCCAAAAGCCAATTCAAGTTTTTTCGACTTCCCCAGTGGCAGTCGCACATCCGTGGGCTGGACACACCCACGCTACAAATCCACGTCAACATTCCGTCCTCCTTGCGATATCAATTTCCAGTTCATTGCAGTGGCCTTTCCTTTCACCCCGTCCTCTCATGAGCCATTAAAATGTTTTCTCCGTCGTTTGCCCGTTGCAAAGCAAAGGCTCCCCCGCCCACCAATCTCGATTGAAGCCAACCAAGGGCATCACGGTATCGTCGTTCTTCTGCCCAACAAGTCCGTTATTTGTTAACCATATCCAATAAATTGCATTCCAATGCACACATCATCCACGAACGGTCAGCTTTTTAATTGCTTAAGTTTACTTTTCGTTCGTTCGTACACGCATTCGCTCTCACACACGCGTACCCGGATAAACACATCTTCCGACCACAACAACAGCAGCTGCAGGACGATGATTTATGACCCAATGCACAGTTACTGCTCCCTTCCAATGGCCGGTGCACGAAGAAGCAAGGCAACAACAAATTAAAAGAATCAAAAAAAATATAGGCCAACTCTGTGCACCCAGTGGCACTCCATTTTAATTTATTCCACACATTGGCATTTCCCTCTCCCTCTCCCCCATCACCACCACCATCACTCTCTTGCCCTTTGAGAGCAGCTTCCTCCGTGTGGCTTTTCGACGCTCGATTCTTGATTCTCACTCTGGTGTGGAATTCTGTGGCTTATCGTATAGAACTCGCTGTTCTGGAACGTTTTCGCGAAGGTTTTTCGGCAATTTTCACTGCTTCAACCCCACATCCTGCCCTTGTCCATTGCGACATCTCTTTTTGAAAGCACCACCTCCATGATATCAAATGTGCTCCGCCCACCGAGCCGAACCGCGAAGTCTGGTTAATTTATGCACGGCAGATGAATCTTAAATTTTATGTAACCACACGAGTGTTCATTCACTGTGTCGGTGCCGCGGTGGCGGAGGTGCGAGGGGCCGGGTTGGGGCTGGGTCCAGCGCTGGATGCTGTCGAAGCATATGAGTGAGTCCACTTATCACATCGCCGCTTGAGCGGGTCTGGTGTGACTGTGTTTGTGGTGACGAGACGACGGAGTCGTTAAGTGGTTACGGTCATCTCATCAACATGGTGCCGTTACATGACCTCATATCATTCGAACCGACTGCACAAGTGAGGACAAGCAAGAAAAAAAAACCAACGCACACACGATGTCCCCGATGTGTGTGCTGTGCAATGGTTGCGATGCGCTCCAACCGAGCTCCAGCTTAGAATGGGTGTTTTTCTCGGTCTGCCGTCCGTAGTCGCTCTTGCTGCTGGGCTTCAATCAAGTCCATCAGAGTAATGGTGGCGTCGGTGGCGGTGATGGCGGTGGATGCGTGTGTGTGTGTGTGTTTTTTTTTTCCTGTCGTTAGTCGGACTCTGCTTTTGGCACGGCGAGGATTGCATGGTTGTGGCCAGACGCATGGTTGTGGCACGCACTTTGGCTGGACTGGTGTCGGAACTGATGGCAACTGGTTTCGTGATGAATGCGTACACGACGGAGGGGGCACAGGAGAATGCGATGAGGAAACTGTGGAATGCAGTTTTCGGCTGGAAGTGATTCCCTGACAGGCAGCGCAATTTTTCGTCTGTGTCCTCAATCTGCTGTAACAGCTCTTCCTTTGATCCGTTCAACTTTCTCACTTTGATGGACTTTGCCACAATTGGCCACTGGGCGAAGGAGATGAGGGAAATCTTCTCGAATCGCTTTGTCCGATTGACGATAACGCATTTCCACTTTGTTTCGGCTTTTTTTTACTTTTGTTCGGTCGATATGGGATATGCTCGAGCCCTCCTCAGCATCAAAGGAGCTGAATACCGTATGACAGAAGGCTCGTCAAGGGTTTCAGCTTGCATGGCAATCAACCAGGACGTAGGGCCAATCGATTTTTAAACGATTAACTACTAGCAGACGATGTAGTCATGTAGCATCCTTGAGCCAGTAATCGTCGGAGAACTCGTGCGGACCTAAGAGAACTTAAGTGTTATTCACTCGACCGGATTTCGGTTAAGGCTTTGGAAAGGTGATGAGTTCTGAAAGCAATTTAACCTCCCAAACTACAGGGCGGGTCAAATAAGACCAACCAGTGATGCACACGACTAGATTTTTTATTTCCCGTATAATCGTTTTGCGTTGCAGGTTACAATTGAGTTCTTGGAGATTTATAATGGTTTTCATATCTGATGATGCTGGCTTCGAAAATCCAAGGGCAACTCACCAGCATCAGTTACTCCCAAAAAGATCCACATTGTAGGGACCTTACATGTAGTCTCCACTGTACATGAACCATGACTAACCGTGAAAACTAGTAGAGGCACATAAATTCATATCCTCACAAGCATCGTGTCGGAAAATCTCGATTGTACGACGTGGCATGAGCGCTGTTCAAAATTTGGATTTAACATTTTTTGAAAAACGACTGGATGGAGCAGTTGCTTGAGTTAGCGGAGTCCCCGGTCCGAATCCCAGTGAAAGCAAAGTTAATACGTTTTTATCTGGCTTTCAAATCTAGTCCAGTCACCATTTGTCGTTGGGATCAAATTAGCGACACTGTCAATGGAGTGATCAATCAGTGGTGGTAGTCTGATTTGGGTATCACAATGGACCAACAGGGTCTAAGTGTGCTGAGGAATTCACTAGCAACCTTGCCTTCCTACCTACCTACCGGAAAATGTGGTCGGCCACTATATTGTATAAGAGAGTATAAACAGTACATCACCAAACCATATCTGTTATATATATAACAGTATAGTGACAAGGTATACTAAATGAGAAGAGAAGAAAGTGAACACACTGATGACGATTGTCGTACATGTAGGCAATAAACGTAGCGATACCTTATTAGTAACGATGTACATTGATGAGTACTGTTTCGTTACTCAGTAATGGCTGAAACACAACAGTGCGTTTGCGCTGACGTTGGCTGGCGTTGGCTTTCAACACACACAATTCAATGGCCAAGCACAAAATACAGCTTCGGCCTGCGTCAGTGAATAATGAGAGAGATTGAGAGGATTGCAATAAAACGTAAAACGTAAGTCCATCGCATGTCATTATTCAACATGTTGAATATTTTTTGACAGAGGGGTGCGCTGTGAGAGAGATTTTCTTCCAAATTGAGAGGATTTTGTATCAACTGTCATTTAAGAAACGAAAACAGCAGATTAAAAATAATTTAACGACAAAAGTAATTTCAAATGAGTGTATGCAGAAAGGAGGAAATGTTTTTCATCTAGTAGATGAGAGAGAGAACAGCTGATAAATTGAGTATTTATTTCAACGCAGTGCGTCATCGTAACATAAAGTCGGCTGGGGCAGCGCACTATTGTGTTTCAGGCATAACGAACACATACATTTTGCCACAGTACTACTATCGAGCACTACTAGGTCGACTACTAGTGGCGTTAACCTCAAACACTTTGTTTATCCACATTGAGATAATTCACTAATGGTGAGTGGGCGACCACCAGTGGCGTTACCGCTAGAAAAAAAATATATCCAAATTTAAACAAGCGTAACGAATCACATCATGGAAATTATGTTTTCACGCTCCAGGAACAAATATGTTTTTGAAGCTTTTTGATTATAAGTTGAGTCATTCGATACATCTTCTACTCTGCGTGGCGTTACAGTCTGGTGTGGCTTGGCTCAGAACTTATTTAAGGTGCCACAAAGTGTGCTGAGAATTCTAAGCGCAACGTTACCGATGTGGTACGATCGTGCTATTATGGCACTTTTTTATAGAAATGACACTGAGGCACTGAATTTAACTGACGGTGAACATTTTGAAAATTAACATACAGTGGACTCTCCCTAAGTCGAATTGTCAAGGGATACCATAATTTGTTCGAGTTAGAGAGAGTTTGACTTAGAGAGAGGTTTTTGTATGGAAAATTAAGGGAAATGTGTGTAAAATATTTTTGTCGATTTCAAGGCCGCATATGACAGCGTGCATAGGGACGAGCTATACAAGGCCATATCTAGTTTTGACATTCCTGCCAAACTCGTCAAACTGTGCAGGATGACGATGGAGAATTCTCGCTGCTCCATCAAGGTCGGTAACGAACTCACCGAGACCTTCAATGTCAAAAACGGATTTAGACAAGGCGACGTGCTGTCATGTGATTTCTTTAACATCATCCTGGAGAAGATCGTGCAAGACTCACACGCCAACACTAGAGGCACTATCTTCCAGAAGTCCGTACACCTGCTAGCATACGCGGATGACATTGACGTGATTGGCAGAACACAGCGAGCAGTCAATGGAGCGTTTGCTAGTATAGAAGTGGAAGCGGTCAAAATGGGTTTAGCTGTGAACGAGGGCAAGACAAAGTATATGCTGTCATCAAGAAATGACGAACAATACCGACAACTTGGCCAAAACGTCGCCATAGGCAGCTATAACTTCGAGGTAGTGAAGCACTTGGTCTACCTCGGCTCCGCAGAAAACAGTACGAACAACATCAGTACCGAGATCAAACGCAGAGTAACTCTTGCCAATCGGTGTTTCTATGGGCTCAAGAGGCAATTGAGTAGTAGAGCCATCTCTCGAAGGACCAAGCTGACTTTATACACGACCTTGATCATCCCAATCCTGCTGTACGGTGCGGAGGCATGGACAATCTCAAAAGCGGATGAGGAAGTCCTTGGTATTTTCGAGAGAAAAGTTCTGCGTGCGACCTTTGGTCCTGTTTGCGTTGACGGTTTCTGGAGGAGAAGATTCAACCACGAACTGTACGGGCTGTACAGCGACATGAGTCTAGTCAGGCGTCTTCGGATCCAACGCCTATGATAGTTAGTAAAGCCATGTAGAGCGTATGGACAACTCAGCTCCGGCCCGGAGAGTCTTCGACTCCGAACCCGTGGGACAACGCAACAGAGGACGCCCGCGCTTAAGGTGGCGCACCCAGATGGAGAAGGACCTCAACCAACTTGGCGTGCGACCCTGGAGACAGCTAGCCAGAGACCATGCTAGCTGGAGAGGCTTGTTGGTTGAGGCCCAGGTCCACCCCGGACTGTAGCGCCAAATAAAGAAGAAGAAGTGTGTTAAATATGGCAAAAAAAGTTCGACTTAGGGAGAGTTTCGACTTAGGGTGAGTTCAACTTAGGGAGAGTTCGACTTAGGGAGAGTTTCGGCTTAGGGAGAGTCCACTGTATTTACATCAATGAATGAACATATTACATCGCTCCCAACTACGTTTCGATGAATATATGTTATTCCACACGTTTTCCTTAACTCCCTCGCATCCAAGCAATGCCTTTCTGTACAGTTGTGTTCTCTCGAGCTTGGTACTTCCCCGCTGCACGACTTTTGAACTGCAACGGGGCTCGTAGAAGGAAGCATATTCACTAAGGAAAGCCCAATTTTCCTATGGATTATGGATCAGTGAGGATAAGTCATTTTTTCTTAAGAGGGGCAAGCCACATACCACTGGAGTGCGAAGCTTCGTGAGATGGTATATTCTAGGTCCAAAAACCCCTGAGACTAAAAGCCGGCTTCAGCCTGGCTAAGAGATGTAGATATCCCCCTCATCGAAGCGTGGGATGTTTTGAGATAATTGCTGACAACTAGTTTGGGGTGACTTCACTGCCATGATGGTGTGTTACTCTGAGCGACATCAAGAGCTGCAAGGAGATTCAGATCAGCTTCGCCCTTTACCAAGGATTGTCCAGTAAATCGTGAACGTAACCCTCTAACCGGCCAAAATACGAACACAGAACACAGCTTCAGAACTAAAATCTCTTGTCCATTTGACTAGAGGCAATGATTTGATGGAATTAAATTTACAATTGCGGCAGATATCCCGGTCCGTGTCCGGGCTAGGGAGTGTCCGCTAAAGGGAATATAAAATATATGCAACTTCAATTCAAGATCCACGGTCGTTAGAAATTGTCCACTCAAAAGAATTGTCCCCCTAAGAGAGATGTCCTTAAATGAATGCTATTATTCACTGTATTTCAAAAAGGATAACTGTTAGCAACTTTCCAGTTTGGTTATATATGTATTTTTAGAGAAGAAAAGTTTAGGGAAAGAATGGTATTGACCAGTGTGATTTTTCCAATATTCAAATTTCGTTTCCGTATTGATTGCTGCGTTTCCAATTAAATCGAGTTGTTAAAATATTTAATAAGATTTTCCATTTCATCACGCATCGTTTCCAGCTTGCCGCTCAAGCGGAAAATATTAAAAACGTATCTAAATTCAAGCTCAGATGTGAATACGCAACTCGAATTTCCTTTAACCGCATTGCCAGAGAGTCAACCCGACTGATTTTGCAACCGTTGGATTTGGGCCTGACCCAAGAATTGAAGTGTGTCGCCATGGCTTCACTTCAATGTCAACGAACTAGACATGACAGTGTATAACTCGTCTGTGTGGACGATGAAGACAGTAGTTGGGCTGGTGTGCGTATTTTGCAGGACGTGGCGAAGTTTGGAAAACTGGTCTAATGGAGACTACCCTGGACGGCGGTGTAGAATTTAAACGATGTCCTTTTTCGAACTTGTCGTCTAAGAATTGGAAGAAGTGTCATATCTTATGTCGGTGCCCATGAAAAAACCCGATCTTCAGACGTACGATAGTAGCTTGTTCAACATCTGCAGTGAATCGCTTCCCATCAAAGCGTTGCAACCCCATGACGTACACAATCACAATTGTGGCTTACATTTGCGAAATCAGATCGCATCGCATTGCAAAATGTACACAGCATCCTGATTGAATTCTGTCAGCGGAAAACCGGGTCACAAGAAATAACCGCACTGCCAATTAAGCCCGGCACAGCGATTCGGGATTCGCGCGTAGTGAGTTGAACATGCAGTACGCGAGATTCGCGATTCCACCTCCAATAAGTAAAATCCACCAGTTAATCAGGCTCTCGTTCATGTCAACAATTAAAATTGACTTCGCCCGAAAGCCTGACCAAGAGGCAGCGGGTGGAAGAAAAACAATTATTATCGTTCTCGAACTGCCATCGCTGGAAGGCATTCCGTCATCTGTCAGGGCGACTCATCACTCCGCACCGTGCGGGGGACCCTTTACAGGAACTGGGCCACACAGGCAGTCAATGGAAAGATGAAATTGCCTCCGGTAAGGCAAACAAGCGTAAGCAATCAGCAATAAAACCACAGCAGACACACAGACAGCAGCGGAATGACGGGGCGAAGCAGGATCATCGACTGCACGGACAGAGTCAGGGTGACCAACGTTCATTGCTCCAAATGATTTCGTTCATTTCGTGCGTTGTCGCAGCGAGCCGGGACGCACTGCTATGTGATGATTTTTATCACTCTTGTGCATCGCTTTTCCCGGGGCGTGTCGCCCGCATGCGGTTCCATCGATCTCCGCGAATGTCCTTTGACGAGGCGATCGACATCCCTGCGAGTACACAACAGCAGCGCTCCTGCCACCAAAGCTCACCACCTGCACCTGGCCGCTCTTAATGACTCAATTAAACAGAAAATGGCGAATAATTTTATCAGCCAACGTTACACTGTGCCACTGGTGGGCGGTGGGGGATGAGCGGGTGCGGCCTAGCCTCCTGGGGGAGATCCCATGCACGTCAGCGCAGAATTGCACATCGAAGCGAGCGAGCGAATACAATTAAATTGATTGAATTATTTAAAGTCGATTAAAATTCACGGGACTGACTACTTCCGGTGAAGTCCTTGCAAGCGGAGCATCCTGTAAAATAAAGCGCCTGCAGTTGGTGGGCTGGGAACAAAAATTGATTGCCCATAATTGCAGGTGTGTGACGATTAAATACGCTCAGGAAAATGTTTCATTTTGATGATAGGCGGTGTCCTGATTTACATCGAAGTCCTGGCAGCGGCCGGCAAACTGTCCACGTTCTCTATGTGCTTCGGTCGGCCTGGGTGTGGCGGGTGCGGGCCGCCGCGCATCGCTGGCTGCAAAAATAAGTGTGTTCCCGATGTGGTAAATCTGTCATTGGATGACCATTGATTGCTGGACAATTAGTGGGTATTCCGTGCAATAATGTCTGAATTGCATGTCAATGATGTTGCGGTGGATTCCCTCTCGATGATGTGGATTCCATTTTCGGCCCGCAGTGGGTTTGGCGCCGAAGTCACGGGCAATAGGTGCAAGGACTGAAGCTCAACCAAACCTTGAGCTGCTGCCAGTCTAGACGGGTTTTCGACTTTTATTGCTTTTTATTGTTTTCATTGTCATGCCTCATATGATGGGGGGCAGACGGGGGAAATTGCAGACAGAGGCCTTATAGCTTTATGAGAAAAATTTGTTTATTGGCGGCGTCAGGAGGCATTTCTTTCTCTTCGATAATTTCGCCATCTGCATACAATGCGAAGGAGTACGATGCCTGACGTTGGCTAGCCTTTATTTGCCATGGCGGGGTCGACGATCGAAACATTTTTTTGCGTGTTCCTTCGAAGGTTGAGGGATATGCTGTGGCATTTAATGAGGTAAACACGAGTTTTGGTGTCGCAGATTTCGTGCCGTTGTGTTCAACGGGGCACACCGAGCCACATTATTTGTAGCCCTCTAAATGTTATCAATTGAAGATGTTAGCAATTAATTAAAAACACATAATTTGGTACTTGGAGACAAAAACCATTCGGTATAGGGGAAAGAATGATTCATTTTTGAGGAGGATAACCATCATTTGCCAACATTGTCATTCAGTGACAGCTGATTTAACAGTTCTCCATTGTTTTGAGGTTAAATTGGCAATTCATATTGAATAGCTGAAGCCGCAGCCGAGGAGCAACGCTTACAAATTGTTCAAACTTGTTTAAAAAACGTGGTCCTAACTCCACTGCAGAAACATAGTTACATTCAGAAAATGTCACCTCTAAGTGCGCTTATTAGTCCAAATGTGTACAAAGATGATGATCTTCAATATATTGCAGTCCAAGTTTTCCTACATCAATTGGAATTGGAGCAAAACATTCCGAATTCCGCATTCCAAAATAAAGCCTGTTGTATTGTGAAGAGTACAGTCACTGGCAAAATTATTTGCACAGTTTGTTCTTTATAACAGCGCCTTAAAGCTCTGCGACTTCTTTAAAATTCAAAATCAGTTGTACTCCTTTTTGTGTTATTAATCTCTAACCAAAACTCAAAAAAAAAAAACAAAAAAATAAAATTCCGTTACTTATTATATATTTTTTTTTTCACATAACCAAAAAGAAGCAACATTTTGAATTAGATGTGAAATCCAAAATTCTACAAATAGTTGGAACATCAGCGGAAGCAACTTGGCAAGATCTTATAACCGCTTTAAGTAGCATTCCAGAAGAACATATCCAACGTATGTTCGTGTCACATTTGTTCAGTTCAGAGCACATACCTGAACCTGTGCCTTCATCCGATTTGGATCCCTCCCTTGCAGCTGGGATACGGAAGTTATCGCCGTCATATTCCTCTTTCGTGGGGACTACTCTAAATCGAATCTTGGAGTATGCATGAGTTTTTCGTCAGCAGTTTCATTCTCGCAGTCCTATGGCTGCATGTGTACCCGTGAAAAATTCAAGAGGTGAAAATGCAGGAATACCTCTAGCGTTGATCTGAGTGTCCCTATAATGCAGATTTCAGTCTAACTCTGTATTCTGTAATCTGCGAAAAAAAATGTGAAAGAATAGTCCACACTGACATACTCATCCAACCACGTTCACTGCCTCAGCGCTGAACAAGGTTTTTGTTAGCGCCATCTAGTGGTTCGTACAATGAACTATATTGTAATACGGCCTTAAAATATGATATCGCCTTAAGGGCCTAATTGTCACATGAAATAAAAAAAAATAAAATGTCACTTTGGGTGTGGATTGTATTTTCACGAGGAAAGGTCTTGATTTAATGAATCCACCGGAATCCTGAGTAAAAATAATCGTAAACAATAAGGGAAACCAAAAGACAAATTACGCTAACAGTTTTTGATGCAAGACCTCATTCAATACCGGTTGACACGGCACACGAAACTCCGTGAACCAAGGAAAAGTTGTAGTCGGGATAAATGATCACGTTATATGCCTCAGTCTATTTCACTCCCTAGTTACCAAGCTGCACTGTCTCCTTTGAGTAACCACGTGTTCTGCATGCGTTAAGGAGTTCCCCTGTATTGAGTCGTGGGTGTCGACTCTACTGCTTTAGTCGGCATATTGCGACTGTGCCTATTGATTATTGATTATAATTGTAAACAGATTCAAGCGCCATCAAAGCTGACGTTGTAATCAGATTCAAGCGCCTTCAAAGCCGACGAGCAGCCCGATCAATCTTTGCACGTCTATGCACCACCTCCTGAATCATTGGGCGGATCCTAATGACACTTTAACGCTGTATAGTCAAGATTTGCTCATAGACTTCAAGACATACTGACACCACCTGATATCACTCCATTGCCAAAATGACAGATAAGCTTAAGCGGTTCAAAAATCTTAGAGCCGAACTCCTCGAAATGAGTAGCTTCCATCAGTCGGTCTTATAAAGCGCATGTTATTGAGGGGGTTTGAGTATCAGTGTAGAACTCTTTTACACACTTTACCCAAGTCCACAAAACCGATATCTCAGCCAAGCTTGAATCCGCACCAGGTCTTTGACCTGAGACTGCGAATGATGCTGATTTGATTTGAATCTTCTCAAATCTACAAATGGCCCCTACACGCTCAGCACCAGTTGCAGACCTCACAGAGCTGCGAAGTGGCAACAAGTTGAAATGTCCTTTTGTGTGTTTGTTTCATATTTTCCACTCTCAGTCGTGGCTAATTGCGAAAGGCCCTTAAGCGCCACTTGGTCCCCTTGGACCACACATCAATTCAACACGGTGGCGCCCAATAAAGGGCCAATGCCGATGGCAGTCAATAAACGAAATACAACACCCGTCGGAACACTTGCATCTCAATCGATGGTCTAAATTACTCTCCAGAGGCCAGACATAAACGCCGCTGTTCCTTGATTAGGTCTAACCATCGCCACCGCCGCGAGTGTAGAGCCCTAATTAATTTTCGCAACAAACTTTCCCACATTCGTCCCTCTCACGACCGCAGCGACTTGACTCGGGGCATCTCTGCCGCTCTGCGCCCAGCAATTGCCCATGAAACCATCCCTTATACGACAGCCAAAAACGACACCAAACATCAATTGAAAGCACCCCCGTTCGTTCGGTGACGGCGACGGAGACCGCCACTGTTGCCGCAGCACTCAGCCAACCCTAACGCTGCCGAAGTCGAAAGTCAACAGGTCCTCTCATTCAAACACACGCCGCTGCCGGCAACAGGTTGACGTCCTTAGCACTGTCCACATGCTTGTGTTACACCACCGAGTCAACCTCCCCCGGTGTAAGTGAAATCCCATCAACACGGGGCCCAGGGAAGCCAGCGACAACAAAAGAACAACAAAACAGGGTCATCACTGCACATATGACGGGCGACGGTCACAGGCGATGCGCAGAGGGTGAAACCGACACCGCGATGCGGCCGACGGGGGTGGGTAATGATGGGAAAATCGAAAACAAAGACCGTCCCCTGCAGCACCTGAGTCGCTCTCGTCCCTCGGTGGTGTGCACGGCGACCAACAGATTTGTATCTGAAATTTGTTCGTCTTCTGCATCCGAAACGAGGCATTGCGCTGGGTTCCTTATAAGTGGAAGACACAATTACGATCACGGAACCGTGACGACCAGAGATGATGGAAGACGTCTTCAGCGAACCGGTGCGCTCCGATTATTTCCATATCAAGACCCCCCCCTGAGCCGTCGCCGCTGCCTTACGAGTACGGCCTCACTCACTCACAACAAGTGCCAGGCCAACGACTTCGGCCGATTAATTCACGGGATGCCCGGCCCCCTGGCCTGGACTGGTGACTCACAACAAGCGGAAGTGTTCGGGGTCTTGGGCAATAATACTTCCTGGTGCTGGTGTCGTGGTTGGTGGGTATTTTATTTTTTTTTTTGGGACGCTTGTCGTTCAACTTTGGCTTAGGAGAGCAGGGGTAGGGGACGAGGAAAGAAAAGTTTGGAGGAGTTGCGAGCCAGAAGCAGTTTAACTCATGACAGGTCATTAAATAGGGACTACGCCCTAGGTGGGGCGTGCAATAAAATTTGACAAGTTGGTCAGGCAATGTGTGAAGCGAGTACCTGTATTCCCTGAATCAAATTGCTGGTCATATTGTGCGTGCTGGGTACAGTTAAGTGATTTAATCAACTAGAGAGGGGGTGGCTTGACATACCGGTGCGACGCTGGACTCCGTGGGTACTGCGGTCGATGAGGAGCCGATGTGGCCATTCGTCCATGCTCACAATCTCGGACTCAGATGACCACTGTTGTCCCAGCACAGGAACTTCTCGTCGTCAACAAGGAAAAAGACGAAACAAGCCCGTCCTCCCGACCAAACGGACTCACGTCAGTCGAAAATTTCAAATTTTCTCCTCAATTTGACACCCTTCGTTGGCGGCAAGTGCCGGCAAGTGTAAACCCACAAACTTCACACTGTCAACAAATTACGCGCATTATTTGGTTGAAAGGCTCCACCACCCCCTCCCCATCCCCTGACCGCATTTAGGATCTGCGGTTAATTCTAAGCCGTTATGGATGTCATTAAACTTTAATGTTCGTTTTTGTTGTGCCCGGCCACCCCCCCAGACAATGGGCGCGCGTACAACGAATTTTTAATCGAACGCCTGAAGTTGACGGCGCAAATTTCTCGTCTCAACTTTGGCCGGAGCTACAACAAAAGCGGCTCATGCTACAGCTTCACACGCAGAAGCCTCGTCGAAAGCAAAATTCAAACAAACAAACCGCTGACGTGCGTGGGCCTGTGTGCGTGTATGTGTGTGAGTGCTTGGGGGAGGGGATTGAATTGAATTTTCCTTGAGGCGACACAACGGACGGTGGAATGGCTGCGTGCGAACAAATCCATTTTAATTTGTTCCTTGCACCTCTCCACCCACCACCCACTCCCACCACCGCTGTCCCCGCACTCGTGCGCCGCTTGTGTGATTTATTTTTCTCCAGCACGAGGCTGACGAAGAAGCAACGACGAAACGCAAAAAAAAAAAAACAGGATGCGGGACATTGATGTGATTATGGGGATGCTGTGTGATATGAATAAAATTTCTGGAAATTAAATCTGCCCTCCTTCCAGTCGGCTCCAGCTGGCTCCAGCAGCCCGTCTCCCAGTGCCGCCGACTGCCGGATGGGGGAGGAAGAATAAAACTTTTTAATCCTTTTCCACTCTCAGTCGGTGGAGCAAACAAAATTCGCGAGGGTGAGGGTATACGGCGGGGCGACGTGCGCTAATTACATAGATGACTGCAGCTCACATCGAGCGAAACGAATCGATGTAACGATGCTCCGCTCTGGCCGGGGACTGCCGCTGGAGAGCGGTGTCAGCTGAGAGCGCTGACTGTGAATTAGACACTCGTCCTTTCCGCGCTCTCTGGACCAGTCATGGAGACATACTGTCGTTGCCAGCCAGCATTGGATGTGGTCTGAAGAGATGATGGCACGACGAAGGGATTTCCCGGATAAAAACATTCTGGCTTAGACGGGCGAGGGCCGGGGGCAAAGGATCTCAAATTGTTTGAGGTCTTAAAGTGGTCTTAGGCGGAAGATGATTTAATGGGATTGCCATCGCTGGCAAAAGTTGTGAAATTCCCAGCGTTGTGAGAATGAACGTGTGGCAGTTGTGCCCGGTGGGTGGCGGGGAGGGGGTGTAGTGGCTTATCGCCGGCTCGTGCCTAATCGATCTTGATGAGGAATTACATTTCACTTGGGCGCCTTGAGGTGCACGTGCCGATTGCAAGGGAGTCGATCTTGGGTTTTCATGTTCGCCAATCGTCCTTAACTCAACACCTTCTGCATTCTTGTGAGATTTTTTGACGTTCTTGTGTGGGGTCATGGGGGCTATGCGGCGAACTGTCTGCCAAGATTGAAGGGGCCGTTCTTTTCATACATGGTCTGATTCAAATTGGACCAAACGAAAGAACAGATTTTGTGTGGTCACGGTAATGGAAAGATGTTCCATTTGACTCAGGGAATGAATGAGAGTGGTTAATGAGAGTAAACGCCAACTGACAAAGATTATTATTATTTTAAGGTCGCGTGCAAAAGGGAGTTGGTAGCGGAGAGAAGTTACCAGCTAGTCGGAAATATAAGCGCCAAATAAAGAAGAAGAAGACCCTTCGTCCGAGAGTTAGATAAAAGTTCCTGGCCTGCGTGTCTTGTGCATTAACTTGATTCCCTGTCAGTTCAAAAGGCGACATGCTGGTGACCATTACAGCGAATCAAGCAAGGACAGCGATTACCGCTTCTGCACGTGAAACGTCCCTTAATAGACCACGGAAGGATTCACGAAGTACACGGACTGTTGTAAAGCAGACATCACTGCCATCCAGGAAGTGCGGTGGAATGGGTAAAGCAAAAAAAGAGGATGAAAACTGCGACATTTCCTGCGGTGCCTGGAACAGCGAGAGGAACTTATTTGGGTGAGAATTTGTGGTTCGAGTCTTAAATCAGAAATCATAAGCTTCGTTTTTAACAGCGAATGCCTCATAACAACCCGCATCACGGTTAAATTCGGGACCCTCACCCTAATTTGTGCTGAAGCCCGAAAAGAGGAAAAGGATAAGAACAGCAAGAGTGATGAAAGTCGAGACATACGATCAATGGCCCAGTTTCTACATCAAAATTGTTCTAGGAGACAAAAACGCTAAGCTCGGTAAAGAGGACATTTTACTAGAAACATCGGGAAACATAGTCTGTACGACACCACATCTAATAACGGAAACAGGCTGGCGGAGTCCGTCACGTCAAAAAGTCTGCACTGACAGCGAGATCAGATAGGCGCTAGAACAAGGAACCACGAGAGCTATTCGTCATTGATATCAGAAAGTTTTTCCACAATGCGATACTGACAAGCCGGCGAAATATCTCTCCGCCTTATGCTGTCTTGGAGGCAGCTGTAACTTTGAGGTACTTAGTGTCTTAGCACCTGCGAAAAGAGTCCTTGTCCTTCACGGCTGTAGGATGGACAGTATGGGTCTTACATCGACATGTGGCTAACCAGGTGTTCAACGGTCGGGCCACGAACGACTTTACCTCGGGCCGAAGGTCCTTCATCATCGACACGGAGGACGCTTCATGTTAATGTGCCCGATGGATATAAGTCAATAAGGGCCTCAACCCAACATTTGTTGGAGACAGGTAGGTGGAGTGAAAAGTGCTGGATCGGCAAGAACCTAATAAGCTCTGTTTGCCGTCTTACTGACACAGCTCTGGTACCATTATGCAAAGTGTATCTTAATCACATCTCTAAATTCAACTTGAGATATTTAAGAAGGACTTTTGTTCTGTAATATGTTTCGCAGAAATCTCGCCAAGCAAGGCCACTTTCACACTTGCTGAGATTCGTCGGCGATTTTTTCAAATTCCCTTTAGTGATCTCAAGCCACTTTCACACAGGAAATCTTTCAGTCTCTGCAATTGAGATCTCAATTCTGAACATTTCCTGTGTCCTACCCTCTCTCACACATGCGTCCCCTCTTTCGCACACATGCACAGCATGCTTCCAATACCCAACATTGAGAACATAAGAATAAAGCAACCCATAGAAAAAACAAAGAGAGATAAACAAGAATAGAAAATCCAAAAGCAAGCCCCGAGAACACGAGACGCGTCTACTTGCAGTTTTTTTTGTTAATATGAGGATGTCTCGTAAGTTGAAATTAGTCATCACTTCTAGGTGGTCGCCAACTATCTGCTGCTTCCTAGGAAGAGCAGGGCATCTAAGGAGGTATTTGTTTCCATTTCCTCATCCCTAGCATTCCTACGAAAGTCAGTGTAGAGTGCTCCAGGTCTCCATACATTTAGGAGTTTAGGCAGTCTACATCCACCCATCTTCAATTAGTGCCATAAATAGCGTTCATTGTCACCAATGATTGCACCGATTTCGATGGGGGGAAGTGTGTCCCCTGATTTTGTTTCAAGCCCCTTCCTTGCTAATTCATCGGTTCGTCCATTGCCCGAATTCACACTCTCCCAAGGACTCAGCAGAGGATAAGGTTGCATTTGACCGCTACCAGAGATCAGACGATATGGATGGCCATCTTGGACTTAACGGCCTTTCCAGACACTCCATGGTCGCCTGGCTGCCTCTGTATAAATGGGTTGATATTACGTGAGAATCACCAATAGAGCTTCTTGAATAGGTCTCACTTCTGCACTGAGGTGATTCGATAGGCGGAGAGGCAAAAATATCCCGCGTTTGTTGCTGAGCCTGTGCCTTAATTCGGTTTGAAGCCGACAGTCAAGACTTTGAAAACAGCAAGGTTCCATGATATTCATCCCTCTCTGGAATGATTATGGGTTTGTCTAGTCTGTTGTTTATAGCATCTTCATGTTTTAGGATAGTTTCATATGTCTCGTGCTGTGATAGTTCCTCCAGCGATAGCATTCTCTTAGTCTTATGGCTGCGTTACCCAATCACTATAGCGTCTTCGAGGCAGAACTTTAAGCAATAAAGGAAACTATGACTATGACTTGCCTGAATTGCCTATCAACAAGATTGTACTCATGTGTGCCGGGACAATGTCACATTTCAGAGAACAGTGAAGCGGACGTCCCGGATGGAGATCAGCCTTCCATGTCAGTCTATACCGCAAAACATCTTCTGAAGCTTGAAACGCTTGCTCAAATCGTAGCCAAGCACATGATCCCCGTTGACCACACATGGCCTATGCTGTCCTAAGTGTGACTACTCGCTACCACCTGCCAGCCACTACACCCTAACATAACCTATGACTGCGTATGTAGCCCAGGGCATTTTCATGGCGGCTGTAGGTGTTGAAATGAGTGCCCCTTTTTATTCTTCTTCTAATGCCCCTACAGTACGAGGATGACTTGCCGTTCATCCAATAAGTCTCCCCTGCTTGCTCGATATCTCCCCAGCTGCCCCAACTTTCACACTCCAAACCGGCTCAGGTCCCCCTCAACTTGTGTGCGCCACCTGGTATGTGGACGTCCTCTGTTGCATTGTCCCACAGGCTTCTTCGGGGCGAAGATAAGTTGTCCAAACGTACTTAGTCTAGCCATCTTAGGAGTTGGAGAAGTAGACGCTTGGACAGATTCATGTCCCTGTACAGCTCACACAATTCGTCAACGATTGTCCAAATTCCATCGACGTAAACAGGACCAACTTTCTCTCGAAACCACCAAGACCCCCTTCCTCCGCCTTGTATATAGTCCATGCCTCTGCACTTTAGAGCGGAATGGGGATGATTAAGAATGTGTACGGATTCAACTTAGTCCTCTGAGGGAGTGCTCTATTACGCAATAGCTTTTTGAACATATAGCGAAAATGAGTTTTTCTGCGTTTTGTATTGGTACTGATGTTGCTTGTACTGTTTACCGCGTAACCGATGTTGAAAAAGTCCCTCATTGCCTCGAAGTTATAGGTGCCTACGGTGACGTTCTAGCTGAGTCATCGATGCTGAGCGTGGGAGTTGCTCTCTGATACGTCATAACGCTCATAGCAAGCATCTTATCTCTTATCTTTGTTGTCTTGTGTGCATTTCCAAGATAAAAGTGCAAAACAAAAGCTAAAAGAATATTAAATGGTTTTATTCTCATCTATGGACCAACGAAGAAATTTCTAACGGACATGGGCACTGAATCCAAAAACCAAGCATTCCATGAAATATGCAATCTACTTAAAAATGAAAAGATTAATTCTACTGACTATCGCCTCCAAACGCTAGGAACGGTGGAACGTGTTCACTTACTTACTTATCAGGCTGGCGACCCATGCAGGGTTCGAGCCTGAGCGATAGCTGCTTTCCATTCCTGACGTTGTTGTCCATGCACTCGATGTGGCCGAGCCAGTGCAGTCGACAGATCTTTGTCTTCCGGACAACATCCACATCCTGGTACAGCTCGTAGATTTCGTGGTTGTGTCTTCCTCTCCATTCACCATCCTCGCAGACGGGACCATATATCCGACGTAGAATTTTTCTTTCGATGGCACCAAGAATCAGTCCAGCTTTCAGCTCCACATAGCAGGACTGGCAAAATAAGGGCTTTGTAGAGCATGATCTTAGTCCTGCGAGTCAGGAGTTTTGACGCCAGTTGTTTTGACAAACCGAAGTAACACCGGTTGGCATAGGCAGTTCCACAGTGATGTCGTTTGTGGAATTTACGTTTGCCCCGAGGTAGACAAACTCCTTCACTACCTCAAAATTGTAGCTGTCGATTGTAATATTTTGTCCTAGGTGGTGTGTGACATTTTTTGGTCAAGAGCATATACTTAGTTTTATCTTCATTGAGACCTTAAGACCAGCTATTTTCGCCTGTTCCTAAATCGCTGTAAATGCTTCCACTACGGCACGTTGGGTCGATGTCGTCTAGATATCCCAACAGTTGGACTGGCTTGTAGAAGATAGTGCCTTCCGTGCTTACAACAGCCCGCCGCACTATCTCGCACTATCATCGCGTGTTTGTTGGCGAGCGACACAACCGGATCAGTTTTCCCGGGAACCCGAATTCGTCCCTCGCACCAAATAACTCCTTGCGATGCATGCTGTCGATAAAGAGGTGGTGCGTATCGATTTGAAATTCGCTGCTTTTTTCCAGGATTTGCCTAAGAGTGAAGATTTGATCTATTGTCGATTTGCCGGGCCGGAAGCCACACTGGTACGTGCCGATTAGTGCGGTGCAAAACGGCCTTAGACGTTCACACAGTACGCTGAACAGGATCTTGTAAGCGACGCTGAGCAGGGATATACCTCTTTAGTTGTTGCAAGAGGTAGGAGCCGTCAATGAGGCGTTTGCTGGCATGGAGGCGGAGGCGTCTAAAATGGGCCTAGCGGTGAATGAGGGAAAAACGAAGTATATGCTGTCATCAGGAAAGGACACACAACATCGACGTCTTGGACAGAGCGTCGCAATGGGCAGCTGTAACTTCGAGGTAGTGAAGGACTTCGTCTACCTTGGCTCCGCAGAAAATAGTACGAACAACATCAGTACCGAGATCAAACGCAGAGTAACCCTTGCCAATCGGTGTTTCTATGGGCTCAAGAGGCAAGTGAGTAGTAGAGCCATCTCTCGAAGGACCAAGCTGACTTTATACACGACCTTGATCATCCCAGTCCTGCTGTACGGCGCGGAGGCATGGACAATCTCAAAAGCGGAGGAGGAAGTCCTTGGTATCTTCGAGAGAAAAGTTCTGCTTCTGCGTTCAATCTTTAGTCCTGTCTGCGTTGTGTATTGGAGAAGAAGATTCATCCACGAACTGTACGGGCTGTACAGCGACATGAGTCTAATCAGGCGTCTTCGGATCCAACGCCTAAGATGGCTAGGCCGTGCAGAGCGTATGGACAACTCAGCTCCGGCCCGGAGAGTCTTCGACTCCGAACCCGTGGGACAACGCAACAGAGGACGCCCGTGTTTAAGGTGGCGCACCCAGATGGAGAACCAACTTGGCGTGCGACACTGAAGGCAGCTAGCCAGAGACCGTGATATTTGGAGAGGCTTGTTGGTTGAGGCCCAGGTCCACCCCGGACTGTAGCGCCAAATAAAGAAGAAGAAGAAGAAGAAGAAAAGAGGTAGGATCGCCTATTTGTGGATGGGGCATATGGAGCTGATATTCCAGTCGTCGAGCGTGTTCACAGAACATTCAATGAATGTGTACGATCTTACATATCATTAGACTGAAATGAAAAAGAGGTAAAATACAGACTACAGATTGCACAGACGAGAGCTAGACGTGTGTTAGACCAGTCACCAATAACCCAAAAAGGACAGTACAATGAGAAGTTCAATAAAATCGAGATATCAATAGGAGACCTAGTTTTAATTAGAAACGAAGGAGGGCATAAGTTAGGAAGCTATATATGAGCCTATTTAAAATTATGGGAATAGATACTTATAATCTTTAAGTGTACTGTTTTAGACACCAAAAGAAACAAAAATACACAAAAATAGGTCAAAGAAATATAACTAATTATTTGGGGTTGAGAAAAACCAGTTAATTGAATTGGTATTTGTAATAAATATTTAAGAATAAGTTGAATAAAAATTAAATTAATTACTATTACTAATACTAATTACTACAAATAATTACTAATTTATTTGAATAAAAAAAGAAAAAAAAAATAAATAAACGTAACTAAATTTTTTAGTAAAATATAATGATATTTCAAAAAAAATAAAATATATTTAAATAAATTAAGAATTTGATACCAATGTGTTATTCTCCATCATTCGATTTTCTAAATCATACTTCCAAAAGGGGGAGGTGTAGCTTAGCTTGGTAGGCATATTGCATCTGGCTAACAATTTCCAGGTGTAACAATGACACACACCCTCTTACCTCATGGGAATCCAAAAATCAGCGATTCTCATGAATTTGGTAGCGTGTACGCACTTGACAAATCATGGTTACCTTGCATTTTAGCAAGTTAAGCAATAATACGCTGTGGAGAATCTCGCAGTCGGTTATCGGTGATGGAATAGAATAGACGTTTGCATTTGTGATCTGACCACCAGCAAGTGCGGACATACTGGTGAGACGATAATACATCCACTTTACCCACTTCCGTTTCATTCCCCGCAAAGGCTTCATTGACGACTCGCTACGTTCAACCAAACACGTCAATGTCGTCCGTGCATGACAGCAATTGTATGGACTTTCGGTAGATCGAGCCTTTTTTGCTGGACAGTGAGACGATACTACATCCACTTTACCCACTTCCGTTTCATTCCCCGCAAAGGCTTCATTGACGACTCGCTACGTTCAACCAAACACACGTCCGTATATGACACCAATTGCAGGGACTTTTGGAAGATCGTGCCTCTTTTGTCGGCCAGTGAGTTTTGCAGGATCTTCTCAAGAATAAGACGTCACATGACAGCGCATCGCCTTGTTTGTATCTTCTTTTTTTATCATTGAAGGTCTTCGTGAGTTCGTTACCGGCCATGATGGATCAGCGAGAGTTCTGCATCTCTCTCCGTCTGAGGATTTTGGCAGGAGTGTCAAAACTATAAAATATTTCCAATGGAATATGCCGGTGCCTCTTAATTCGTCGCAATCGCCCACCGAATAGAATATCCTTCTAGTTCCTAGTCAGTTTCCTAGTCCCTCTGCAAATATTTCTGGGCCAAGCGCTTGCATGCCAAAAATCTACTGCTCTAATTTGCACGTCTCCGCCGCTAACTTTTCCTCAAGTGTGACTCGGTGACTTCAACAACTTTCCCGTATGCTAGGTGAACTTCAAGCCCCTCCGAAGACATCTTACAGAATCTGCCCAAGTCACCTAAAGGAGGACGAGTAAGTGCAAACCGACGACCCATTCACCTTCACCCTCTCACACAGCACCGCCGTCGCTGGGAAATGGGGAAACCCCATCGCACCTCGGAATGAAAATTCTCACATAAATTACAAGAGCAATCGAGCGACCATTAGCTCCGACGGAGGGAAATTCATTACCCGGGTGCACCGGCTCCTAATTAATTGTAATTAATTCCCACCGGAGTCGCCTGCGCGCTATCTGGGAACTGATTTGATGATTTTCACTTTCCTCCTCGTGGATGAGGGTCCTCCCTCTTGGCCCCACCGCCCTCCAATCGACTACCCTCTTCAAACAGCCGAGTCATAGGCAAATTGAACAGAAAAACCAAAACAGACACGCGATAAGCATCTCTCCCAAGCGCCCGCACTTGAAGAAGTTCACAGTACCGTGACCCGGTTGTACCTGGGCGCGTCTTCGTTCTCGGGTTTCTTCAACAAAACCGAAAGTAACCCGAACTCACTGTCACTTCCTGGGCACCCTTCACTGTGTCGCCGCGCCGGCTCCGAATAGAGAGACCGCACAGCCATGTGGGCTGCGTATCGTCATCCGGTAATTGCAGAGACCGCTTGCAAAAAAGCCTTTGAGTGGCACACGGCACACGGATGGCAGAGCAACAAGACCGGAGCCCATATCCTCGTGCGTGCGGACTTAATTGCGGTCGAATACCATAATCGGATAATCGGAGGATGTTCAGTTCAGCGGCCGAGGAGGCAGAGGTCGAGGTGGCACGTACAATCGATTTTTGGGTCATCCACAGAGATGACGTCTCTTGTGGAATTCGATGCGGAAACAGGGATTCGGGGGGCTGCTCTTGCGTGCCAGTGACGACAGTCTAAGAAGTGAGAGGAGCGGATGCATGACCTGGCAGAGTGCATCACTGTGCGTCAGATGGCATGCCAATCATTCCAGAAACAAATTAAATGCACATCATTCTGCCTGGACTACGTCTGACAGCATACCGACCCAGGAAATGGATCATTTATCGAGATTGGTGCCGGTCTGGGAGTGTCATGCAGTCGCTGAGGAACACGTCTTATTTAAGGGGAGGGACTTGACAACGTTGTTGGCTGGGGTAGGGTCTTCAAGTGAGTTGAGTTCCGTTTCGGAGAAAATGCAGTTTCAAGGACAGTTGCGAAAAGAAGGCAACTTTTGTGGAAATCGAGAATTTTGACCAACATCTCCCTAGAATCTTGAGTTCTTCCACTTCCGTGGACAGTTCCTATTCCACACCCTGACTTGAGACCATGCTTTGAATTGGGACGACAAACATGCTTTCATCACAATTGCATGTAATTGGGTGCGCTGCAGGCTTGTGGCCGTATTTCACTTATAGTGGTAAACTATCGTGAGACCTACTGTTGTCCTAAATCCAGTCAGATTCGTGTGTGAAACTCAGGTGGTCTTTCAGTTGAACACCTCTTAAGTCCTCCAGCTCTATGAAGAATTGCTTTCCTAAAAAGGTTTATATTTCTTCCACGTTTCTGAAGCTCTTTAAAAGTCGCACTGCATGTGTACCTACAGCTCATTGCGCGGTAATTACTCCTTTTAGCCCGTGCGTACGTCCCTGCAACATAAACTGATCAATAATGATGATTTCTTTTTACTCAGCATCGACCAAAGAGCCCTTGATGTAGCTCCAATATCCAGGCCAAGCCCGCGAGTACTGGATCTGTACACGGCTAGATTGAGTGCAGTGTGCACGCATATGGGATTTCTAGAGATTCTCTCAGCTCTGAAGCCAACTTCGAGCTTGTAGGCCTTTAATTTCCTTCGATTCCAGTATGCCCCAGCAGCCAGCTGAGTGTCACCGAATTCACCAAGGACATTTCGTTGATCTTCAGTCTGTGTAGCCTAAGCATGTCTGATGCTGTGGCCTTTATTATAGCTTGCCTGTCAGAAAAGATGCTGATCGATTCGTACAATTTTCGTTTTTCATACTTTGCTTTCACGAGAGATCCCCTCACATGCAGTTCTTTTCAGAGTTGTATGAAGGACCCCTGTTTCGCAAAGGTGGAAGAGATTCATTCTAGAGTATTCTCTCCAAGCCAGTTTCCCTTAGGAGTCTGAGAGTGAGATGGGTGGTTCTAGCAACTTAATTTCATCTTCTGATAGTAAACGCTCGCTCAGAATCTTCAAAGACTTTCTTCGGATACCAGTAGTTTCCTCAGTTGCTCCCTGAGTCTGCAGTGCTTTGTTCTAGCTCAACTGGTTGTTCTAGCTCAACTTGACACATGCTTCAAACCGTTTGTCGGTTATCAGAGTTTCTTGGCTTGCTTCTGATGTACGGTTCCCTGAATTCTTCCTTGAGGACATGGTCCCCTACATCGCAGAATGGTTCGGGCCCTGTGAAAGGTTCCGATACACCTTTCCTAGCCAGGTATGCGACAGAGTTTTACTCTGTTCCTTCTGCTCAACCATTTAAGCTCCTGTAGGCATTCCCACACAAGTTTAGATTTGATGATGGTCTAGTGTCAAGATAGCGGCACGACTGTCCGACGGTATTGCTATGCCACCGTTGGTGTAGTTCCTGCCAAGACTGATTTGAAGGCCCCTGACTATGGCATAGACTTCTGCTTGAATGATGGTAGTACGTTTGTCCCATAGGTTCGAAGTACTCTGTCCAAAAACCCATTGTTCCTTCATCAGTTCTTGATCCATCTGTAAACCATTTTACCGTGCTTCTGCTCAGTTTGTTGACTTCGGATTCAGCGCTTCAGTCCTTTTTAGTGCTCAGCTAAATGGTAAATTTCTTTTGGAAATTGGTTTTCCTGATCACTTTATCCATCGGAATGGCCAAGAGTGGTATCTGTTCAGCAGTCTCTTCCTATCCCTTCTGCAACCATTAGATGCAAGGGAGTCAGCTCCAGTAGTATCTTCATGGCAGCAGTTGGGCAAGTCTCATTATATAGAGGCATGCCAACATTGATTGAGTATAGGGTAAACTACCCAGAAGCGTGATCCCTTAAGGAAAGTGTTGACTTCGTTGCTCTCTCCAAATTAATTACTTAGATTTATGAAAACAATTTTATCTTTTGAGGAATTACTGTTTGGTATAAACAATAACTGTTTTGTAAGTATTGCACTCAAGTTTAATAAATTTAAATAAAGTACAAAATGAGACATGAGCCAGTACCGAGCTGCCCCCTCCCCCTCCACCCTGTTCCTAACTCAAGCCCTTAGCGTTCCAGTAACGGGCCACCCCATATAAATCATAGCAAACAAATGCAATCATCGTTATTTTACAGTTCATTTATTTAAAAGGTAAAAAGGAAAACATTAGCTGTGTTTTTTGCAAGCGTATATACGCTTAATTTATAAGTGCACAAAAAAACAACCATCGGATCATGATTCATCATAAAATCTTGGCAGCACCGACGACATTTCCAGTCGTGCAAGAGTTTTTTTTAGTTTAATTTGTTTTTTGTAGCAAGAATTTTACAGCGGTTATAAATTACATTCTTTTCACCTTACTACTAAAATATTAATAAAAGTTCTTAAATAATATATCACAGAAGTAATTTGGAGGAAAAGCCACTAAGAACCTTAATTAAAAACATCAGTCTCGCTAGAGGGAAGAGAGAGGCGAATTTTCAACTTGATTTCAAAAGTTTAATGCAACTATGACACCTCATTCAAAGGAGACAAAGTAAATGAATATTTATTTTTTTGTTCATATATTTATTTATGAACAAAAAAATAAATAAATAAATAAATAGATAACTACATAAATAAATAAATAAATAAATAAATAAATAAATAAATAAATAAATAAATAAATAAATAAATAAATAAATGAATAAATAAATAAATAAATGAATAAATAAATAAATAAATAAATAAAAAAATAAATAAATAAATAAACAAATCAATAAATAAATAAATACGTTTTGTTGATAAATAAATAAGTATTGAATTATTGCACTTATAACGAAGCCAGATTTGAAATCAAGTTATTTCCAGATGATAAGCATGAGATGTCATATTTGTGATTAAGTTTTTCAATTCTAGATGTAACCATTTCTAGGCTAGCTATTTCATGAAGTACGTCTGTAGGGAAAAACCTTGGTAAGTTAAAAATCATTTTCAAAACTTTGTTTGCGCACTTGCCCCACACGGGAGATCCATAGAATATGATGGCTTGGAAAATAGCAATGTCCACGTGTGAGTTTCTACAAATAAATGGATAAAGAACCCTTATCGTGACATTCACTTTTTTAATCTGTATGGCTATGATTGACACCGGCTCCGCCACCCATTCACCGAGGGAGAGTACGGTTGCCGAGCTAAGTTCTAGGCGCCCGGCCATCCAGAGTGGAACCGAACGCCGTCAAAGTCGTCGAGTGAAAAGAACAATTTTACCTTTTCGACTAAGAAGCATCTATCAGTAGTTGTGTTCTAATAAAGTCCTTAATAGAGGCTAAATAAATAATAAAAAAGAATTGCTTAACTTATTTCAACCACCAAAGTTTCCTCTTCAGATCGTTCTGCAGCCCTAGAACTAATGAAGTGCCCAATGTAGTCGACATGCATGGGATCACTAGGTTCCTTATCCAATTTCTAAGCATCGCATGTTATCTATCTACTGAAAAACTCATCCCTAGGAAGTACCTGTCTTAGAAAGTGTAAAAATGTATCTGAGTTCAAAAAGAAAATTCAGCCAGTCCAAAGGTCATTCGAACCCATTTCCAAGTTTCCAAAATTGCTCAACTCTTTCACTAAGGTCCATCCCTGCCAGTGAAGTAGGGATATAAAATTACACCCCTCCAGCGATTCGCCTAATAGCTTACTCAAAACGAAATAAAACACTTCTCACCCCCGGCTGGAAGGTCCTTCCTTAGTCGTTAGATTAATTGCAGCATAATTCACCCCTCCACAAGCCTACCAATATGCACACTCGTCCGCCTGTACATCCGTTCCTCTCCTAATTGCAAAAAATTGACAAACCCACCCAGCCCATCACAATACCGCTCGAATCGTGGCATATGTTCACCCCGAGCTGACCAACATTGGCAATGGCTCGGCCCAGCCACCCGGTACACGGCAATTAATTTCGCCGCCATTAGCACGGCATCCAGCGACCGCGACCGGTCCGGTCCGAGAACCGGATTGTGGTCCAATTCAAAATTAATCCTGAACCCCTTTAAAAATAATCAAGAAGTAATTTGCGAATTAATCCCTTCCACAGCCACGCCCGGCTACGGGCGGGATTCAGTCTTCATTTTCACATCCCGATAATCCTTGGATAATCTCTCTCTCTCTGCGTTCACCGGCCCCTCACCCACCCCCTCCATCCAGTCACTTGAGTCGCGGTGGCCAACGCCGCCACTTCGGGGTGCAAATCAGGCAGAAGACTTCAGCCCGGAATGGCCTGCAAATGGATCTGGGAATGCCGTCGCAATTATTATATCCCGACGATGATGATGGTGGTGGTGGGACGGCTCGGCGGACGGCCGGCTCCAGCGAACGATGTAATTCGAGGCGACTTTTATCACTTTCGCCGAATGGAAATCCTTTCTGGCTCCCGTTCCCTCACTGGAAATTTTTGAGAGGAAAAAAAAAAACCGAAACTTCTTTCTTCTTCATTTTCATTTTCGAAATCAGATATCCCTCGCGTCGCACTCACATGGCCGGGGAAGCGGCTAAAAGGGCCGCTCATAATCACAGGCAATTTCTAGATAAAGGGGAGCGCGACCGTTAGCCCCCGAGGCCCTTATCCCATTATGAAAGGCCATAAAGCGTCGTAAATTTAACGATAATGCGAGTCGATTCCTCGCTACACACTCTCACAGTCAGCCCATCATACCCTCAACCCCTCAACCATCGCACTTTGGCGGGTATCTATGCAGCTATGTCGCCCTGCGGACTGGACCCGCGCTGCTGTTCGGGGGGGGCACTCGACCTGGACTCGGTGTTATTATTTATTGGGGTTGGCTGAACGCCTTTACTACCCCCCCGTCGACCGACAAGCGACCATAAAATTAAAAAGTACCAGAAAGGAATAGATCGGGCGGAGTGGGTGGGGGTGGCAGCGAAGAAACGAGCAAATGCCAAAACATTCTGAAAAGTCACGGATCCATATATTATTTTGCGGGAAATGTGCCAGGAAACACTCAAACTCTCCGCACTAAACTCTCCCCACTGGCAGGACATATTGATGGTATCCACTCGCCGTCCGTCGACTCTCGCCTGAGGAGGGGCGTTGGGGAATGACTGTCAGATTTGTGCGAGTTTGACCATTAAAGTCATTCACGTTATGATTATGGCTTGCGGAACCTCCGAGAGGAAGACGTCTGTAATTTGGAGTTTTGTTTCTGCACGTTTTGCGCTTGACACTCTTGTGGCCGCAGCTGTCCGCCGCCGTGCTGCGAGCAATCCGAATTGAATTGCTGCTCGTTTTGGATTGGTTATGCGTATACAATTTGACACACCCGGCCTTGAGTCGGCATCCATTTGAAGGCGGCAGCGACAGGTTTTATGGCGGAAATCTGTCGCTGAGGGGAGGACTGAGGGATGATTGTCACAATTCTGACAAGTACTTGACTATAAACGGCAATGATTGTGGGGGTGGATGGTCATTGTGAACGGGCTGAGAGATGGAATGATAGAGGTTGACCTGGCCCGTGGGAGGTTGTTTAGTTTTATTGGTCCGTTTAGGGTAACAGGTAGCGAACCTTTACCAACAAGAGGAGGATTCGTGGGTTGATCCGTCCAACTAGCAATATACTCTCGAGGACAGCAAAAGTCCTTGGGCGTTATACTCGATTCCAAAATAATGGGGAAGATGAACACAGGGGACCGTATACAGAAGGCGTACGTAGCGTTCAACACGTGAAAACGGCTCTTCGGTTATGCTGGCTGTACACGACGATAATGAGACCCATCTTAACCTCAGCAGTGGAGAACAAATTTATTTTCACACAGCAAACCAAAATACAAAGGTTGTCTTGCCTATGTATAAGAGGTTGTCTCAGAATAACACAGACGGCAGCATTCGAGGCCGTCCTCCTCCTCTCGGCCAGTCCAGCCTCTTGTTACCGTCGTTTTCTCCTCCGCGGTATCGACGACAAGGGTTGCCGACTTGTCGATGGAGTACTAGCCGTGGGTCAAGAAATAAAAAAAATTAATGGGCGCCACGCGATTACCCCTATGCCTCGAAAGCCTTATAGCGTCGAACCGCGACGAGCTACAAAGCCCGCTTGTCTCTACCACCTTACCTTGGCAGTTCACCCAGTTGCAGCAGCTACGTCCCCCTGGGCGACCGATAACCGACACAAGGAAACCACCAACTTTCTCGAAATTCAAAGATCATTCAACAGATCCTTTTATTTACACTTCGTTAAATATACAATAAAAAAAAATCCCAATTCAAATTATCAAATTATACTAACTAAAATTCAAAACAATTCAAATAATTCATATAGTACCAAAACAAAAAAAATTAAAAAAAAAAATATACAAGCTTCACCAAGTGGGTTCGAACCTTGGCGTAAAAGTTCGGATCCGATCTCTTACCCTTGCAAATCAGCGCTTTAGCGCGCTCGGCTACACCCACAACCAAAATTTAAGTCCCCTAAATTACAATACTAGTGTGATAACTCTTGCAGCTTAATCTAATATAATATACTGAGAACACAATAACGGCTTAACGACGCTCCAGAGGGGAGGAGTTAACAAACACATACACTATCAAGAGTGTTACGAATCATTGGCTATTAAAGAACTACGAAAAGAAGGGTTAGTAGGTGACTCCCTGCATCGCTCTATACGGTAGCTGGTTCCGCTGTTTCGGCTGACTGGTGATCTCCCACGTGGATGCACTTGCAACTAACACGTACGAACAGGAACTCTCACAGGTATCACTCACGAAAGTCGATAACCGGGTTTTACAATGTGGTGTAGCTTTGACGACTCCCGCCGCGCTCAAATTTGCACTTGGATTTCCGCACGTTTGTATGTAGCTATAGGCGCCGACTTTGACGTACACACGCGTTCGCGTTCTGGGGTACGGTACTTCGTTATTTCTTTGTTTTCCAATATTTCTCCGTTTATTATATTCCTCGTCTAGGAAACCTATCTTAGCTTTCGACCGGAAAGAAGGAATAAAGGGAAAAGAAAAAAAAAACCGACACAAACAATTTGCCGAAATCACTGAGCCCGAGGCTAATTGTGTATATATATTTTATATATATAAATATGTATAATTATAATTTATCACTTTCTTTGTTCGTTCGCACAGCGACCGTAAACCGTTTCTCGATCAGGCGTTTTCCCTTTACGCTCCAAAGGTCCCTTCAACACCACGCACCAAACGTCTAACCCGTGATCTCGCTCTCCATAAACTGCCCTCCTCAATCAATCCCTACTTTCTCCCAACCCGCCATCCTGGATATTAGCTGAGATTAATCCCCGTATTTTCTCCTAAGTCTCCAACTAAGCTACCGATTACCCATTCCGGTACGTTCCCCGAAGGCATATTGCTTGCAAGAAAAAAACAAGATCTAGCCCGAACTGGACTCGAACCTTCAAATGATTTAGTGCTATGCTGACACGCTACTATCACGCCCAGTATCTGAATGGGAGGAGTCACACTAACATGGAACTCGACAGGCAGCATCTGCGAAAACCTTTCCGAAGTGAAACTATGCCTATAACACTCTTCGGCCCTAAGACTTAGAGAGGTGAAGTTTTGGAAGAGGTGGTCATACTGAAGATTAGGACAAACTGACTAATCCCTGTCAAGGAGAAGAGTTTCTATCATCGGTTTCCGGACCAGGAGCAATGGAAAGAAAGACGGCGATCGTTCCGTAAGCCGACGGCTCAAAGACGAGCGCTGGCATAGGGGCAGGGATCTTCTGTGAGCTCTTCGAAAAATACCTGCCACTGGTGAAATGGAAAGATCCAAGCTTAGAAAAGTCTAAATTTGGAGGCTATGCGACATCATCAAATGGACGAAAGGGACTAACAATAACATAGGAATGGCGCCTGTTGGCTGAGCTAAACCTAAATCGGAGAAAAACCACCATTTCACAAGAAACGGAAACGACGGATACCAATAAACCTGTCGGGCACAACATTGGCCCCAGTAAGGCAAGTTAAGCATATTCTTGGAAATCAAACTCATCTAGAAATAGAACACAGAAGAGGTGACCAGGGTAGCGACTCATGCTCTAATCATCTATCGGTGCTTAACAGGAAACACCTAGGGATGCAGTCCAAGCATCCTTTGATGGACGTTTATACAGTGATTGTTGACCAACAATCACATACGGTGCAATAGCATGGTCCAAAACCACAAAGATCCAACCAGATCAGTCCGAGAGATGGGGTAAACTACCATAATTCGAGCCCCCCCGGATAAAACAATGCTTCCAATCTTTATTTTATGTGTGAATATTCCTGAATTTATTTATTCATTGTTTAGGTTGCTGTATTTGGCTTACATATGCAGGTGTGGTTGATGTATTAAAAAAATTCCCCATAGTGTGATCTTATCGATGCCAAACAGATTGGAACGACTGTGATCGTGGCTGTGTGACTGTGTCGGGGCACAGTCTTGAGACTGTACGCTATCATGCGGAATAGAGTGAAGTTGGATTTTGCTATGGCGTTTGCGTTCTGAAGTAAGGGCAAGATATGAGGGCGTGCTTATCGGAACAAGTTGGACAGCTTTTGAAATTTTTTTGGTAATTGCCAATTGGTTGCACACTGAACGGCTTTTGGTAAGGTTCCTTATGCTTTGGCTTGTACGTCCAAAATGTGCAGTACTTGCACCAAGTTCTTCTAGGCTGTTTTTCTAGAATTTTTCCAACTAGGTATACTCCACGTTGGTTGATGGCTCCAACTGCTGGCTGTAGAGCATGGATCGTTTCCGTAGTTCGGTCGATAAATTGACGTAGTATGTGTGGCTATTCACTAGTCACAGATTCAATAGTCTTATCGTGGTGGTACTGCTTAGTCAGTTTGCGTTTGTTGTCATAGAGGCCCTGTAAGATGTCTCATGCGATCTTTAAATTGTTCCCGCTAAGGCGTGGGTAACGCCACGGCGACTCCTGCGTCGACTCCTACGCAGAGGGTGCCAGGTTCGATACACGAATTTACCACCTTTGATAATTCACGGCTCCGCCTCTTTCGAGTCACTGACAATGCTCAAAGAGTATTCCTGTCTAGAAAAAGCTTCTCAACTTCGCCGTTCGGAGTCGGCATTAAACTGTAGGTCCCTTCGAATAGTGAAAGAACAATAGCACGCACAACACAAGTGGTTGCTGAGTACCTAGGCGCAAGTCCACCTCGGTCGTGGTGTCCTGGGCCTAGGTACTCAGGACACCCATATTATATTATTATTAATAAGACGTATATTTGCCAGAAGATTAGCTGCACTACCACAGACACTGCAAATTATAAAATGAACACGTTGCACATCGGAAAGCACATCTTGCACATCACTCCTCGAATGATCCGTTGAACAGATTGGGTAAATGAATCTGGGTTAATATAGATTTGGCAATGGTTGGGTGTTGAATGAGTTATAGTGTCATGGGAATGAATCGATAACTCATCGATTATGTCATTGAGTTCACCTAATGCTTCACAATAAGCAATTTTTTGCAAATATTCATTAGCGAGAAACTTTTTGACATCTGATTCATTGTCCGCCATTGTTTCCATCTCTTCGAGTAATTTCTTTCAGCCAACAAAAAATCCTTTCGTCTAGCTTTAGCAGTTTTCCTGTAGTTAACGTTAGAAACGAGTTCTGCAATCGACTCTCCTTTGGCCAGCGCCATGATTCTTTAAGAACACTTTAAAACCTCTTGGAAAACGGAAGGAAAACCGTTTTTTATTTGAATGTCAGATCCAATTTTTGAAAGATCTGACATTTATTATTGCCAGTGAACCGAATGATCCACTAACGGGAAGTGGTGGCAAATGACGCACAGGAGGTCTCCAGGCCACTCGATGCTCTGCCATCGACTCTAGAGTCTCAGGACTCTCAGGACGACTCAGGAGAGTTTTCGACTTGGTCCTGGATCTGCCAAGCGGTCACCTACATTATGGAATCGCTTTCAAGGCACGTCTCGGAATTCGTGATGGTGGGGACATTAGTGCCAGGTGGCCAAGTCGCAGCATAGGCCTTTTTCCGTTTAAAAAAGCAGCCACGCAACTTTGAGTTACTCGCGTACTGCCGTGTTTCTCACGCTAGAACGGCGAAGTAATCTCATCTCGGCAGCTTATATTCGCGATCATATTCTTTCGGTCATTACCCAAACTTTATGATCATAGATGAGAGTAGGATTCAATACCGAGCTTGTCAACAAGCTAGGCCACGGCTTTACCTACAGATGCTGTTTCAAATTAGACCCTTGAGCTCGACGAATCCTAAAGAAAAGCTCAGCATACACAACTCCCCTCATTACTCGAGAAGAAGACCCCAAGATAGTTGAGCACCTCCACCGGCTTCAATGGGACTAACAATTAGCGTGCATTGAACAGGAGTTCTGAATATAGCTATAACCGTGGCTTTGTTTGTCCCAGCACATAAGCCCACAAACCTAGCGAGCGTCCACAGGACTTCCGTCTGGGAGGATCTCAGACGGTCATCTGTGGAGAGAACTCTCATAAGATCTAAAACAACTCTCAAGATCTGAGGGAGCAGTGAAGGACGAATGTGAAACATTCCTCGCCTCGGCTGCGCTGCAACATTCAGGATTTCATCAACGAAAAGAAGCGGTGACAAGACGAACCCTTGCGGAAGTCCAACACCTTACTCGTGCGCAACTGCTACAGTATGTGAGACCGAATGGACATCAAAAGCCGACCATCAATCTCATACTCTAGGAAAACAATCCAAGGCTTACCTCGTGGAACTCGGTGGCAGGTCTTTTTCAAGTCCACAAAACAGCTGCAGTGATCGTTTCCACAAACTTCGAAGCATTCCCATTGGCTTAAGGTTGCATTCACAGTGAATGTTCAAACATGTCAAAACCTAGATTGGCAACCCCTCTAGCCTGCCGTTGTGTTGGCAACATCTTTCCGATCCAATGCAAGTCCAATGGACACAATGTCAACGTATCGAAAATATTAATTTACCCATTCATTGACTGTAATGCACTCGGACGTGCTTCATTCACAACGAGATCCGATTGTGAGGACGCTTGTCCACTCGATTACATCAATTGTCAATGTGGGCGACGGCAAGTCGGTGGCGCATTTGTCTGTAATTCCTAGGGAAGTAGCCGAAAATTGCAGGCCTTCAGCCCATAATTCAAGACGACCACCCGTCCGAGTTGAGTGTGTGAGAAGGCATCCGTCATACATCGCCCATCGATCCATCCTAATTTGGCAATTAAGTGTTCATCATTTACTGTGTCAGCATGCGGTCGAGTCGAGTGACATCTTGGACTTACCGTCGCATGACAGAAATATCATCACGTCTGCTTGTCAAATTGAAAATTGCATTTCATTGATTGGTTCCATGAGGAAAAGACATCCAATCAGACGTCACCCCACCCACCGGGCAGGCACACACAAGGACGGAAGGACGTCGTCTTTGCGCGGAGACAGAGTCTCCAGATTCAGACTGTCACCGAGGCACAGAGAGGGATGGAGTAATCGAATGCGAGACGCGATGATTCTTGAAATAGATTCCCCATTTGAATACCGCTCTCGTCGGACTGGACACATAATTCATGGGAGGATGCCACTACAGGTGGGATACACATGTCATCTGGTCTAATGCAATCCTCCGACAATGTGTTAAGTTGACTTACGAACGTAGTCCTGTCATTAATTTGGTATCATGCATTTTTGATGGGGCCTCCTTGTCTGGCTGTGTTGGACTGTGTCCGACTTAAGTTGCCCCACAGGAGTGCTGTGGTGCTTTTAGTGTCACCACCTACATGCATCTTGGACTCCATCGCCAAAGACAGTCCGTCCCCTCGTGTCACCTTCCCGCCGGCGTCGATGGATCGGACGAAAGGTAATTTATTTTGTGGTTGCATTCTGGTGATGCATGCAACAACATGCATTGCACACACAATTGTGGCATCAACTCAGCTACTAATGCGGCTATCTCTTGGGTTGCACGCCTCTCCGCACACAGCCCCCGCACGCTCGGTCGCCTCAGTCGAGAGATGGGGTTTAATTAAAATCCCTCCATCGAGCCACCCGCTCAAACCTCAGCCAGGGAGAGTGTGTGAGTGGGACGAACCTTGCAAGTGAAAATTGTTTATGGAATGTAACGGGGTGCTGGAGGCGCACACCCTCGGCCGGCCCCAGAAGGAGACCGTCAGAAATCACCGGCCAAGCGAGTTCGGATTTGTGAAATATTAATGAGCTCCCCCTGGATGTTGGGGACAGAGTGGCATTGCCTAGCGGCCGGAGGGCTGCTGCTGCACCCCCGGTCAGGGTGCAGGCAGCCAGCGGAACTGACTCCAAATTGCTAACTGAGGTTTCGCAACAAAATTGATTGTGATGATGGTTGTGTTCCTTGCCATGTCATGCAGTCGGAGTCATCTTCTTCGTCGCCGTCCCGTTCTTAACCACCAACTACCACCATATGTCGGGTTTTGGTTTTACTTAATTTCCTAAAGGAACTCAGAGAGCACCGAAGTCGATTGTCTGTGCGCCTCGACGGGTGAATCCAGAGCAGTGCATCCGCCCCCCTCTGCTGGCAGAGTTCCACGTCACCCGACTGACTACAATGTATGTGGTTGCGCTGTGCACACGCAGCTAGCTGCACTGCTAATGTGTTTGACGTCGACTCTCCATCGCTCGGCACCCGCACAGTCCTCATCTCAGCCCCCTCTGGTCTGTCGGTGAATTGGAAAAGTTCTCCTGGCGTCATCGTCAGCTCCCTTGGGAGATGATAATGCATTAAGGATGATGATGGCAAATGACGATAATTACATATGCAAGATTGGATGCGGTGGCCGTGGGTGGCGCGTGGGATGGCGGCGAGTTGGACTCGGGAAAGGACAATTAGACGCTGAAGCGTTGCTCCATTTCGGGATGTGAATTGTAATCTTTAAAGTTTCAATTACCTTCGGTTGGCGATGATTTAATGGCGCCATCCAATCGAGACCCGAGCTGTCCCCGCTCACTGTGACTGGGTCTGTCGGTCTCTTGGTGGCACAAGCGTGACACACGAGTGTGGGCATGTGTGCGCATCCGTGGATCTCCTGCGGTTCGCTTTGTCTTGCGACCATAATGAGGTGGCAACGATATCCTAATCCGATGGTGATGTGGAATGGGTGGTTAGATGATTAAGCCGGATGTGTTCATAAGGTAAATTAATTTTAAAGTTTGCACAGAGGTGGTAGCAGACCTAAGCCGGCCGCGGTGGGTGATGTGCGATCGACTGAACAGGAAGTGAGTACGTGAAGTTAGAAACTTCCGCTCATTGCGTTTAAAGAATAGCGGGGGAAATGTCGTGCTTTGATGAAGAGACGCGTTCAGTGTTCCTCACTCGTAAATAGGGTTGGATTTTGGGGACGGTTTGGATGCCAGCAGGGAACACTCTACGAGGTGAGGTATTCGAGGTTATCTATGAGGTGTTGAAAGCTAAGAGATGGGCGTTGGTTGAAAAATAAATTCTTGCGATAACAGTTAATCGCACCTTGGACTGACATTTCTTATTCCTCGAGTGGCACTATGCCCTGCGACTCAAGAAAAATTCCCACACAATCTAACTTGATTGTTTGTCAGCTGTCGGATAATAATAATAATATGGCGCGACAGTCCGAGGTGGACCTGGGCCTAACTTCTCAGCAACCACTCCGTGTTGTGCGTGCTATTGTTCTTTTCACGAGTGGAAGGGACCTAAAGTTGAATGCCGTCTCCGAACAGCGAAGCTGAGAACTCTTTGAGCATTGTCAGTGACTCGAAAGAGGTGGAGCCGTGAATTATGATAGGTGGTAAATTCGGGTATCGAACCTGGCACCCTCTGCGTAGGAGTCGACGCACTTACCCACTACGCCACGGCGACCCATTCAGCTGTCGGATACAAATTCTTTATTTATCTTCGCTTTTGGAGTATAACTCTGGTTGGCCGTGCTGTCCAACATCTGAAAACTTTCGCCAATTCTTTTTAGTGTCCGCCGAATCCCTATATAACGGCGTTCTGAACAAGATTGTTTCCGACGACATCCAGTCGTCGCAATATCGCTGAATCGTCTCGTAGTCACATTGCAAGAGTGCTACAATGCCCTCGATGGTAGGACCTGATCTGTACGCAATCAGATCATCTGCGTACGCTATCGCGTGATGAAGAGATCCTATCAGATCCGCTGTGTAAATGTTCAAGAGTATCGGTGAGTTAATCGCTCCCTGTTGCAGACCATTTTTATTTTTGAACGTACCAACAGAAGTTACGTGGCTATTCTTAACCACGAACTTTCTGTTGGTGAGCATATTAAGTGGTTTACTAATACCTAGCGTGCTCAATTTGTAAAAGAGCCCTTCCAGCCAAACTGTATCAATGGCCTTTTCCAAGTCGACAAGCAGGGCACCGGTGCAGTGTTTTTTGTTTCTGTTCCATTGAATGTCGGAAACCATTTTCGACGCGGGATGTATTGTATTATGCCCCGCCTTGAAAACGAATTGATTGTTCGGAACTATCTTGTTGTCTTCGACCCATTTCATTAACGCTCTATTGACAACTTTTTCGAATACCTTTCTGATATTCGGTAGGAGACTAGACTGAAGATTCATCGGATTGGAGCCGTCCCGACAATCAGATTATTGACGGTTCTCTTGAATAGATGGAGGCCGCGAGAGAGTGGTAAAGGTTAACCTAGACCTCCTCAAACATGACTATCTGGGGCTTCCTAACTCCTTTATCTACGTTAATTACGCCGAACATACTAGGCCGATTGATATGATATGATATGTCTTTATTTCGTATTAAAAATACAATGTGGTTAATTTTATATTTAATAAGATGTTTAAATTTTATATCTTTTAACTGAATTATTGTCTTTTAGGTTTTTAAGGTATACAAATGTAAGGAAAAGTGATATTGAAGAAAATTACAAGAAAAACTTCAATACAAAGAAAAAAGAGAAGAAAAAAAAGAAGAACGGATAGATTGATGAATCTATTATATTAATAAATAAGATCATTTTAAAAAATGAATAATCGAACAGAATAAGTAAATAAATAAACATATAAATAAATAAATAGATAATAAATAAATAATAAATAAATAAATAAATGTACAAATAAATAAATAAACTAAATGAATAACTAAACAATCAAATAATAAATAAATAAATGATCAAAATATATATAAATAAATAAATAAAAACAAAATATGTATATATATAAGTAAATAAGTTAAATAAAAATGAGTATTATGACATATATTTGAAAATAAACAAATAATTATTAGATATTTAATTGGCTTACGAGAGGATTATCTGAAAAAACCTTGTTTCGTCGAAATTTATCCGTTAATTTAATTATTCTGTCGGAGATCAATTCAACATTCACTTGGAGGTGAAGATCCGAAGTTGAATGGTATCGGGACAAATTAAGCATCATTTTCAGCAGTTTGTTTTGTGTATCTTGCAACTTCTTAATATGGCTATTGGCACATCTTCTCCATACTTGGCATCCATAAAGTAGAATTGACTGAAGATCACCTTATGGATTATCATTTTGTTGGACCTGCTAAGCTTTGATTTCCTGTTTATGAAAGAGTAAAGCCTCTTTCTACCAATGTTTACCTTATTGACAGTGCTTGCTATGTGCTCTTTGAACGTCAACCTGGCATCCAAATGAACACCCAGGTATTTTACACTAGACTTCCAGTTAACTCTTTCTCCACAAACGTCAAGTGGATTGCTGGGCAGTAGGCAACTCTTAGATAGGTTGTACTTTTTCAAAATTAATTTTTATCTTCCACGTATTGAGATAATTGGCAAATATTCGTATCTCACAATCCAGATTTGTCTCAATATTGAGACTAAACTCGTGAGAGGAGAATACACCAACTTCTTGAGGCACCTTCAGCAAAGCAGTGACGGCAGTTAGAATGATGTGTAATTCTATATTATAATGGTATGAATGGTGGTATTGTGGTGACCCCCAACAAGCACCATTCACGAATATATCCGTAGTATTGCAAGAACTCACCAAACTCCGGACTTATGTTAAAGGCAGTGGCAATTGACAGGACACGTGCCCTCGTTTTTTTCTCTTTGGATAGAGAGGTGGACCCTCTCGGATACGTCACCAGCAGCACTACTTTCCCTCATTGTACACTTAATTTAAGTAGATGAATTATTAATAAAGGTTATGTGGTGACTTGTACGTAATATTTGTGCGTTTATAGTTACATTCATTTTCTTATCGTTTTTATCTGTAGAAAATATCTAGGCTTGCTACAGGGCCTGTTATCTCACCTACTCTCTCTGTCTCTCTCTGTCTCTCCATCTCTTCTGGAAATCATTAATTTGAAGAATGTGTGAACAATTTATTTTTATTTAAAGGGACAGACCCAGTTACGATTTTGAAAAGATCTATTCCTAAAATCATGATGAATCAAAAATCTTCTTTAAAAATTTTAGCCGTATCAGTTTATTTCTTATCGAGATAAATAACTTTAAGTCGATCCATCTCTCCGGTCCTCCAGGTTCGGGAGTTGCGCGTGGGGTAGACCGTAAAAAAACTAACAGTTCAGAAACGACGAGAAGCTTCGGATACGGATGACCCTACTGCTGACGACCATGGATAACGAAATAAGGACGACGATTTTCGGTTCTGCACCTTTAATGTGAGGTCCCTGAATAGACCACCTGCAGCCGATGAACTTGCGGAAGCCCTCTAAGCTTATAAGGCAGATATCACCGCCATTAAGGAGGTGCGGTGGGATGGGCCGGAGGATGAAAAACTTCGATGTATACTTCGGCAAAGAGCGAAGGAAGCGCTTGTTCGGATGCGAGTTTGTTGTTCGAGGCAGACTTTGGCAAGAAGTCTTAAGCTTTAAATACATAAGCTAGCGCTTCATAACAATCCGCATCAAGGCTACATTCGGCAACATCAGCCTGATCTGCGCCCCAACGGCGGATAAAGATGACGACAGCAAAGGTGACTTTTATGATCTCCTAGAAAGGACATACGATCAAAGCCCCAGCTACGACACCAAGATAGTTCTGGGAGATTTCAACGCAAAGCTGGACAAGGAAAACATCTTTGCTAGAGTCATCGGGAAGTACAGCCTGCACAACAACAAGTCCGAGAACGGACTCAGGCTGTTGGACTTCGTAACTCGCCGAAACCTCTTTGTAGCCAGTACGCGGTTCCCTCACCTCAACATCGACAAAGGGACCTGGCGGTCTCCTGATCAATCAACCGTCAACCAGATTGAACACATCAACGTCAGACACTCCTCCAATATTCTCGATGTCCGAACATTCCGAGGAGCCAACATCGACTCGGATCATTTCCTTGTTGTAGCCAAGGTAAGACCACGGATATCGATAGGACAACGGAGTAGAGCCAGACCTAAACAGTTTGACGTCGGAAAGCTACAATCGCAATTGACCGCTAGTAATTTTGCCGATCGAGTCTCCCTAAAGAGTCCAACCCTGCCAGGCGAAACAACCGACGAACAATGGAACCGTTGTCAAAAAGCCATCAGAGAAGCTGCATCTGATGTGCTAGGTTTTAAAACGCCACCCTAAAAAAACCCCTGGTTTGACAACGAGTGCAGGCAGGCACATTCAGCGAAGCAAGCAGAATACAAGGCAACGCTGAACAGAAGGACGAGAGCGGTTCGTGAGCTCTACGAACTTAAAAGAAGGGAAGAGCACCGGATTCCCAAAAAGAAAAAAAGAGATCATAAGAAGCGCGCGATCGACGAAATGGAGAGGTGTTACGGCTGAACTGACGTCCGAAAGTTCTACTAACGAGTAAAACAACCATCAAATGGATACAAAATTCGGACGGAAGACTGTCGTGACACAGAGTGACAACCCCCTAGTAGATTCGCTGTGAGAATCTGGAAAGATAATTTCTGTAGACTGTTAAGCGGCGAGGAAGACTCCAATACCGCTGTCAGGCAGAATGTTCCACACCACACAATTGACCATGATCGGAGAGAATTCCGTCCCCCCGACCAAGACGAAGTCAAGATAGCCATATCGAGACTAAAGTCGAGTAAGGCTGCCGGTGCAGATGGACTGGCTGCGGAACTAAGGCAGCTGGAGATGATCTGGTTGGGCGCATGCACCAGCTCATCTGTAAGATATGGTCGGAGGAGAGCATGCCCGATGAGTGGGATCTCAGTTTCGATTGCCCGATACACAAGAATGGAGATCCCTTCAACTGCGCCAATTACCGAGAGACAAGTCTCCTCAACATGGCCAAGATCCTCTCTGCCTTTTTGTGTGAGCGCCTGAAACCATTCGTCAACAACCTGATAGGTCCTTATCAGTGCGGTTTCAGGCCAGGGAAGTCCACCATCGACTAAATCTTCACAAACCCAAGAAAGGCAGATCGACACCCACCACCTATTCGTCGATTTCAAGGCCGCATATGGACGAGCTATACAACGCCATGTCTAGTTTTGACATTCCAGCCAAACTCGTCGGGTTGTGCAGGATGACGATGGAGAATTCTCGCTGCTCCATCAAGGTCGGTAACGAACTCACCGAGGCCTTCAAAGTCAAAAAAGCTTTTAGACAAGGCGACGCGCTGTCGTGTGACTTTTTCAACATTGTTCTTGAGAAGATCCGTACAACTGCTAGCATACACGATGACGTTATTAGTCGAAGCGGAGGAGGCCAAAATGGGTTTAGCGATGAAGGAGGACCAAACGAAGTATATTCTGTCATCAAGAAAGGACGCACAACATCAACGACTTGGCCAAAACGTCACCATACGCAGCTATAACTTCGAGGTAGTGAAGGACTTCGTCTACCTCGGCTCGCAAGTAAACAGTACGAACAACACCAGTACCGAGATTAAACGCAGAATTACTCTTGCCAATCACTGTTTCTTTGGGCTCAAGAGGCTATTGAGTAGTAGAGCCCTCTCTCGAAGGACCAAGTTGACTTTATACAAGACCGTGATCATCCCAGTCCTGCTGTACGGCGCGGAGGCATGGACAATCTCAAAAGCGGATGAGGAAGTCCTTGGTCTTTTCGAGAGAGAAGAAGAGACGAACTGTGCAGCGGCATGAGCCTAGTCAGGCGTCTACGGATTCAACGACTAAGATGGCTGGGTGATGTAGAGCGCATGGACAACACGGATCCAGCCCGAAGAGTCTTCGAGTCCGAACCAGTGGGACAACATAATAGAGGATGCCCACGGAACCGATGGGCACCAAGGTGAAGAAGAACCTCAATCGACTTGGTGTGCGCAGTTGGAGACAGCTGGGTAAAGATCGTGCTAGCTGGAGAGGCTTACTGGTTGTGGCCTAGGTCCAAGAAGGATCCATCTCTGTTTGCGTGCAGAGAAAAGAAAGAACACGTTTTTCTCGAAACCATTTTTTTGAAGTCTGTCATCTCTGTATCTTGAGACCGCGGCTTTACCGATCAGTTAGAATTGTTACCACTTATTCTATATTGTATTATCATCAGTGTGAACGAAGGATTTTCGTTTACGATTAGTTTTTTTTTATAGCCGAGAATGTGAGAGAAATTTGGGTTAAAACAACAAATTTGAGTTTTAACGTCTGCCATTTTTAGAAAAATCAAACATTTTAAAAATTTATTCGTTCATCCGGGGCGTCATATCATTAACTAATAATTTTTGATTTATTTTGGTTTCTGATTATCCAGGAATGAGCTGAAGTTATCGCCGCGACCGCCTATTTGTTTGGACTCCGCATAAGTTTATTGTGCTTCACGTATTTATAATAACGACGTAATCATCCCGAAATCGACATCAGATTGACAGTATTTACTTTAATTTAATTAACGATTTAATTAACGACTCTGAACAGTCATTGGAAAAGTTTCTGGAGAAGTTTATCCCTATAATCACGATGAAGATATGAAATACAAAGATGTGTGCTGGCTTATTGGTTAGTAAAAAAATAAAAAAATAAGTACGTACATACATATATCTACATATAAGTATGAATAAAATACAATGGAATGAATATATGTAAAGGTTACATACATCTAGTGAAGTATATATAGATCAAATCATCCATATATGCCTTCCACTTAGCGTTAAGTAGTTTAAGATTTATTTTTAAGGTAGGCTTAAGGTTTAAGGTTAAAAACAAAAAAGATTGTTCACAAACTAAGTCTTTTGTTTTCTTCCAAAGTTTCCAAGTGCCCATAAATTCGTCTTAGCAATACTGTAACTAGATAGAATAAGTCGAACCTGTTTGGACGTATGGACGATATCCACAGAGGTCTTGGAATATTACCACTTCAAGATGAAGTTAAGAACTTTTGCTTATAAACATATGCGCCGTCTATCTGTTCGATTATTGCAACAGGTCATGTTTTCATTAGTTGCAATAATCGAAATTACACTGTATATAAATCCAGCATGAGGTAATTATGAAGGACAGTAGCTCTTTAATATACTTAGAAGCGACCCCATCAAGTTAGTTGCAGGAGTTCTTCCAAGCGCTCTCTGTCTGGTTCCCAGTCCGATGTCCACCTCCTCTGAGGGCGGATTTAGAGTGTCAAAGCGGTTCGAAAGATTAAGTCTGGGGAACGCATAGTCTATGGAGGATGATACAAGATCTCTCCGTAAAAGGTCCAGGGTAGTGTTATAACCATAGGACCTTGATGTGCGTCACCCAGGCTGATCGCGCTGTTTGCCTTGTGTAAATCCAAAGGTAAGAGGATGTGATGTAGCATTACTGTCCGTCCGACTGTATTTTTTGCAACCAACTACGTTAAGGGATGTTTAATCAACTCGAGTTACTAATCTCAAAACAGCTACCTAGACAGGCTTTTGTGCCGACTTATTCGGAAGCGCACGGGTGATGCGTGGACGATCTTGAATTATATGGATATGGGACAGGATCTCAACATCAAGACGCCAGTCTGTAGATGGACATCCCTGTTTAAGACATGACCGAACTAGAATTTTGTTGACAACTGGCTGGCGCGTTTGGTTGAGTGTCTGCCCTTGATTGGCGGTGTTTCCGGTGCGATTCCCAATGAAAACAAAGTTAATGCGCTCTGATCTGGTTTCTGGTCACCATTTGTAGTTGGGATCAAATGAACGGCACTGTGACTGGAGTAATCAATCAGTGCTAGCAGTCTGACTGGGTATCACAATGGACCAATATGGCCTAAGTGTGCTGGTGAATTCCTAATCTAACCTAACCTAACCTAGAGAATTTTGTTTTTCCAAGATTTTCTTAAATAGGTCTCTGGCGTTGTTTGCGTCGATGGCATCTGGAAAAAGAAAAAGATTACGCCCTAAATTATACGAGTTTGACAGTGACATGAATTTAGCCAGGCATCTACAGATACAGTGCCTAATTTGGCTCAGTCTTGGTGAGCGCTCGGACAACTTGATGGCAACCTGAAGAGTCTTCCTTTTGAAGAAGAGACATCCTTTTGAAATACTCCACCCTCCCAATCCTTCTTACGTCCCATCGAGCAGGAATAGAAATCCTTCAACTTTAGATCTGTTTCTCACTAATATCCCTGATCTTTTTACTCCTCCAATTACCATTAACGAGCTTAGTTCCGACCACTTACCGGTAAAATGTGGTGTCATTATTTCTCCAATATCATGTACAAACCAATTTTTTGACTTCAAAAATGCTAACTGGAACTTATTCAGACGACTAATTCGAGAAAAACTTGAAAACGCATTTGAGCCAACCATTAGTCAACCTCAAATTGATAAAAATATAGACACCTTCACTTCCGCCGTTATTGAAAGCGTTGAACAGTCGGTTCCAAAGAAGACGGTATACAGACGTGAGGCAAATACCCTTCCGCAGTTCATCCTTGACATAATCAAGTTAAGAAACACCTGCAGATCTAGATGGAGACGTACAAAAAATGAATTCTATGTCATGGAATACAAGAAAATGAATGCTCTGCTGAAATTTGCAATTGCAAACTATAGAAACCAATCTTGGAACGATAGACTTCTATCGTTAGATAAAGGTTCCAAACCATTTTGGAACATTATCAAAATAACGAAAAAAAAACACACTTATATTCCTCCTCTTAAGTGTGACAACTCTGTCTTTCATTCCCTATGTGATAAAGCTAACGCTCTAGCAACTAGTTTTTTGAATAATCACTCAATTGCTAGTAACATTATCCCAATGATGCATGTTAGACACTCAGTCCAACAGTCAGTCAATTTCGTCAGTTCACACCCACTTGTGAGCAATCCCAATCCTATACCCCTAAGTGAGCTAAAAGGCATAATACATAATTTAAAGGCAAGGAAGTCATCCGGTTTTGATGGTATTAAAAATGTATTCCTTAAAAATCTACCCGTATCTGCCCTCAAACATTTGCAAGACATCTTCAATAACTGTCTCAGGTTGGGATATTTCTCTAATAGATGGAAAGCCGCCAAGCTAGTGCCCATTTTAAAACCCGGAAAAAGTGCGAATATACCTGGTTGTTACAGACCTATTAGTTTGCTCAGCTCTCTAAGCAAATGCTTAGAAAAGATCATAAAGAATAGGATGATTGATGAAAACGGAATCTTACCTAAAGAACAATTTGGATTTAGGGCTCATCATAGCACTACTCATCAAGTGCATCGTATAACAAATGACATCAGAATCAATCTTTCAGAAGGGAAAAGCACTGGGATGTTGATCTTGGACGCTGAGAAAGCATTCGATACAGTCTCGCATGATGGTTTGATATACAAGCTGTTGAATTATAACTTTCCACTGTATCTTATTAAAATCGTTCAGTCGTTTCTATCTCTCCGTACTTTAAAAGTGTCCGTAAATCAAAGCCTCTCGGAGAATAAAATAATTAGCGCTGGTGTCCCACAAGGCTCTGTCCTAGCGCCTGTTCTATATAATATATACACCTCTGATTTCCCAAATCTTAATAATTGCAATATTGCTTTATATGCAGATGATACATGTATTTACTCCTCTGATGCAACTGGTTCCATTATTGAAACCAATCTGCAATCTGGGATAAATACTGTCCTTCAATATTGTCATGATTGGAAAATTAGCATTAACGCTTCGAAAACGCAAGCAATCTTTTTCACTCGAAAAAGAAAAGCTTGTTTACTTCCAAGCAATAGCCTTCAACTTAATGGTTTTCCGATCGAGAGGAAACCGAGTGGAAAATATCTTGGTGTACATTTAGATGAAAGATTAACTTTTAGGCTTCATATTCAAGAAATTATCAAAAAGATAAACGTAACGATAAAGATTCTCTATCCATTCATTTGCAGGAATTCTAAACTAAGCAATGAAAACAAAATATTGATTTTTAAGTCTATTTTCCAACCGATCATGTTCTATGGGTCTCCTGTCTGGGGTAAGTGCGCCAAAAGTCATCTGCGGGGACTCCAAATAACGCAGCATAAGCTCCTTAAAATGATTCTAAATCTCCCTTGGTTTTTCTCGACTACGGAACTTCATAAGATAGCCAAGAGCGAAATGGTCACAGCTAGAGTTGAAAAACTTTTTCTCCAATATAATCAATCCCTTTTATCATCCGGAAACGACTTGATTTCAAACTTAGCTGCAGGATGAGTGCAATACTTACCTGTTTATCTATCTGTATATTGATTTGTTTAATATATTAACATATTTATTTATATACTTAATTATTTATTTATTTATTTATTTACTTATTTATTTGTTTATTTTTTATTTATTTATATTAACATATTTATTTATTGTCAATCATTTTTGTGTTTTCTAAAACATTCTAGTCAGAAATTTGAAATCAAGACTAACCACTTCTCTCTTCCTTCCAACGGAATTAGAATTTTTTTTTTGCCATGAAGGTTTTTTAAGTGGCTTTTCCTTCAGACTAAAATCCAGTGATGCATGATAGTAAGGTGATGCAATCCAAATCTCTGTACAACTAATTGTATGCAATACATTGTAAAATGTGTGCCACTATATAAATAAAAAGATTTTCTTAAATAGGTCTCTGGCGTTGTTTGCGTCGATGGCATCTGGAAAAAGAAAAAGATTACGCCCTAAATTATACGAGTTTGACAGTGAAATGAATTTAGCCAGGCATCTACAGATACAGTGCCTAATTTTGCTCGGTCTTGGTGAGCGCTCGGACAACTTGATGGCGACCAGAAGAGTCTTCGAGTGACGCGTCTAGAGTGACTCACTTCAATGTACGTTGAGTTCCTTCTTCTCTTGTGGGCGCCAACTTAGACGAGAGTGTCGTGGACTCTTCAGGGAGCCGCTATCCAGAGTTTTTGCCACCTGAAGAGCTTAATTGAACTCACTCCACTCTAGACTGTAATATCACTCAAAGAAGTCGCAAGGAGAGAGTGGACATTTTGTGTGTTCGTCTTAAGATCATGGATCATTAGTTAAAGAGTCGATCCAATTTCTGCAAGGTACCCATGGACGCAGATCATCGTCCAAAGTCATGTCTACGAGTGGCTCCTCCAACAGTCCACATAAAGTCACAAGTCTAAGCTCGTTAATTTCACATAGAATCTGTCTTGTGCAAATGCCACCTCTTTCACCTAAATTCACTTTTTCCCCACTCGAGGGGGATGAATGGCAAATTACATTTAAAAAGAAAACGTCGCATAGCCGCCACGTAAAAGGGAAAGGCTTTTCAACTGCTTACAGCTTACAAATTGAATCAAAAATATTGATGTAGAACAAAAGGTTGTCAAGCATGGTTTAGTCACACCACCTCCCCTTCGTCGGCGGGTTGATGCATGGAAACAGCACCCTCGTGTGGCGTATGCAAATTTTTCTTCTTTATCAGCTTGCCTCTTTGCTTACAAAGCCTTCTTAAGTTCTGTGTCTCTTTTTTCTCTTTTACTGCCGTGCTGCTGATTCTTGAGAATCTGCAGTTTACCCGATCCTTGGAGAAACTAATGTCTTGCGCCGTCTTCAAAGGACTAGACCCCTTGATCTCGTGCGATAGTCTACACCCGCGTATGGTTGCGGTGTTAACAGGAAGTAGTCATAATAATTAATAAATCCTTTTCAGAGTTGTACAGAGATTGAAGACCTTATTCTAGAGTATTCTCTCTAAGCCCGTTTCCTACAGGAATCTGAGAATGAGATATTTTATTGAATGCTTGCGCAGAAATCGTTGGTTTCTGCGGGCTTTGTGCCACAGTGCATGTTCTTGGAATTTCCACAGAATCTGCAGAGACCTTCTTCTGATACTTCTGTAGTGCCCTGTTAGGAAGGCTGTTAAGATGCGGAGGTTGTTCTTGCTCATACTGATGCATGCCTCAAACCACTTTTGGTTTTATTGATCCAGGAGTTTCTTGTGCAGCTTCATGGAATGAGCGGTGTTTCGGAGTGTTTCGGAGTCGGAGATCAAAAACCTCCAACAAATAATAAGAATTAATTACAGCTCGGCTATAATCTTCCACTGGGACAATAAAATCCGGGCTGTACAATCGAACAACCCGGGTATGGTAAATAAAATATTCCGGAGGAAAGATCAACTCGACATTCTGACCCTTCGACTTCCCTGGACGACAAACAATGAACAATTACTGACTTCAATTGGTATCGATCCAGGTGGAGCAGTGCTATACAAGGACTTATTCGTGGTTGAAGATCCCCAGGAGAAGGTAAATGCTATTTGTGCAGTGTTCCCGAGAGTGTATACGGTCAACGAGGTTAGTAGGCCGGATCAAGATCTGGAGAACAGAGCCTTACTAAACCACTTCTATCTCCGCATGGAGATAAGTCAATGGCAATCTGAGAATCCAGGTTTCACCAGGTTCAGTGACGTTGACATGGCAAATCTTGCCGTCGCCAACTATGCAAATCACATCTTGATTTCTCAAGAAGATCTCCAGGGTATCTTTAACTCGATGAAGAAGAAAAAGTCTGTCGGAATCGATGGTGTACCGACTATTGTGCTTCGACATCTTCCCCCCGAAGCGGCAAAAGTCTACTCAACAATGCGCTGAGTAATGCACTGGAAAACAGCTTTGGTTCAGCCGATCCCTAAACGCGACAAAGACAAGTCCATTCCGACAAATCTTCGGACGATCAGTCTTCTTGCTTGCATAAGCAAGGTTTTTGAAAAGATAGTCATTCGAGTTGTGAAACAATGGGTTGATGAAAATAAAATCATGCCGGACAACCAGTTCGCATTCCGAGCGGGGCATGAAACCATACATGCCGCGTCCCAACTGGTGTCCGACATTCAGTGGAATAAAGGCAAACAACAATGCACGGGTGCCTGTCTGATTGACTTGGAGAAAGCGCTTGACACCGTTTGGTTAAAGGGCCTCTTCCTCAAGGTGGTCAGGCTTGGCATAAGAATACCATTGCTATACATGGTCTATGACGCTAGTTGTGACGTAACTTCCACTACGGTCTTTGATTTACAAAGATCTTATAGGTTCCATGCCGCACTTAATTGCGTACGCCGACGACCTAGTTGCGTACAGATCAGGTCCGAAGGTCGAGGTAATAAACATCTTGTTGCAGCGTGACTTCGAGAAAATCCAGCGATCTTGCGACGACTGGAAACTGCTTATCAACTTCCTGAAGTGTGAAACTACCTTGTTCAGGACCCCGTTGTAGAGGGCACCGCGGGATACGCGCCAAAACTGGCGCAAGTTCGACATAGTTGACCCGCATGGTCGGCCGTTAGCCGTGAAAAGTGTAGTAAGATACCTTAGCATTTGGCTGGATCAATATCTGTATTTTGACAAACATATAGATATTGCTCTGACAAATGCCAGAAAAGCCTTTGCTGCGGCAAGAAGGTTGTGTTTCAGCAGCCAACTTGATACCAGAGTGAAGGTCATCTACTACATGGCCCTAGTACGGCCAATTATGGCGTACGGTTGTCCATTGTGGTTCAACGTGAGTCCTTCCCAGATGGAAAAGATGAGGGTGTTCAAGAGGCAGTGCCTTAGGAGCTGTCTCCGTCTGTATCGTACACCCGAGTCTGAGTACAAGAAGTACTATCCTAACGAGGTCCTGTACAACGAGGCAAACTTGAACAGAATAGATAATTTTATTATTAAGCTGATCAGAAGGCACATTGCACGAGCTATGACATCTTCGAATAGTCTGATCTTTGGGGCTTACTACCCAAACACTATGTACCATGAAAGAGTGCGCCTTAACGGCCTTATTCCACCTGAAGCATTCCTCTATCTCGATCAAATTGGCCTTATACAGGATACGGAGGGATGCCCGCTGATCTTCCATGTCGTACGCCGAACAGTGGACAGGCGACTCCAATACCGGATGTCGCTCGCAGCCACAAGGATCTCCTCCGATTCAGTAGAGCGATCTCTGAATGTACTCGGGACAGGAGTCGGGAGACGGTCCCCGCCGGCGTTGGCCATCTCATTGCCTTCTATCGCTGTATGGCTGTATGTGCATCCAGCAGGTTTTTACCCTGTTTCTTCTGCTCAACTCTTTAAGCTTTAGGCATTCACACACACGCTTTTAGGCCTCTTGTAGAACTCCTACAGGCTTCAAGTGGCTGCCTATTTTATTTCTATCGGCAGTGTTCTATTGAAATATCAAAATGCATTCGTCCCTTTCTAAACATTTAAGCACGAACACTCGCTATTCTACGAGTCCTCAAGCATACTCATGAGTTTTGAAACTTTATCTTTATTACTTAATCCAGCTCTACTCCCATTCTCCTACTTCCCTCGACTGCAGTGTACCCAATTTCAAACTCTCTTTCCGCTCGCATTGTACGACAGAAATGAATACGCGCAAATTATAAGATACCGCACCGATAAGCGCAGGATGCCCTTCTTTAATTCGAATCATTGCCACTTTCAGGCATCGCCTAGACTTACAACTTACTTACTTTCGACAGGCAAAAATACGAGACGATTTCGAACTGCCTCCAATCACCTCCTCCTTTCCAGACCCACACTCACTCCTCAAATTGGCTCGTAAGTCATGTACCCGGAGCGATCAACCGTCGCGTCCTCCTAACACCAACCCCAAACCCTGAAGTTGGTTGAAATTAAACTTTAAAATCCTTGCTGAGCCCCAAGATCCGCCGAGAGAACAATCACCATCCATCAGACGCAATTAGTTCCAATCAACAATTTCCATCACCCACCAGCACCCCCGATCTTTGTCCTCGCCATCATTCCAAGCCCGATAAGAGCTCAGTTAAGTGATTTTCAAATGAGAAAACTTCTACCAAAATATGCGGTCGTACTCATTACATTCGTCTTCCAGAGGAGTCAGTCGCCGCCGCCGCCGGTTCACCAGTGCACAAGGAATGCATTAACGAAATCTTAAGGAGCAGGCCAACACACACACACCGTTTCGAAGGGGGTCCTTAAACGAGGAGAAACCTCTTTAAAGTCATTCGCACTCTCTCTCCGGCCACGGGGAGCATGTGTGAGTCTGTGTTCTCGGTTTTAGATTCATGACGGCTTTGATGGCCAATAAACGGGCGTACATACGTGCTCATATGGCCGCGAACAACACCGAGAAGCACGGTCTTCACTTCACAACCGCATTGTTAGCGGCAATCCTTCGGGCTGCGAGGAGGGTGCGTGGGCAGAGCGAGCAAGGGCAGAGTCCTTTTAGTGGAAATGGAAAAACTTTGCCCTTATTGGCAAACACTTGAAGGAGTTTTCCTATTTATTAACCGCACATATGGAGAATTGAACGGATCGTACACTCAGCGACGAAAATGTAAGTGCACCTGGTTTTGTTGAGAGTTTGAATGGCGTGGGAGTCCGTTGGATGAAGAACAGGGGCAGTTTGTTTGTCCTGAGGGGGGTTTTGAAAGCGTAGGTGGCCAGGTTTGGGCGGGACGGAGGTCTTCTGTCGTGCGCCACGATGAATTTCTCAAACTGGCACTCTATCTGCTCTGACAAATTTGGTCAGAACTCAGGATTCTCAGGCGTTCGGCAAAAGAGACACAGGACAGAGGGCTGGATCTATGCCTCAAGTAACAAGCCTCTCCATCTAGCTCGATCATGGACTAGATGCCTCTCGTCAGGTTACCTGAGCTCCTTGTCTACTTGCAGCAGTCACTTAAGGCACGAGCGTCCTCTGTTGCCGTGTTTCAAGGGCTCTAAGTACAAAGCTCTTCAGCGGAAGAGCTTTCCGGGCCGGAAGCCGCACTGACACGTGCCGATTAGTGCGGTGCAAAACGGCTTTAGACGTTCACACAGTACGCTGGACAGGATCTTGTAGGCGACGCTGAGCAGGGATATATCTCTATAATTGTTGCAAAAGATAGGATCGCCTATTTTGTGGTTGGGGCATATGATTTTTGACACATTTCAAGTGCTGGAGGTTAATCTGGACGACATTGAGCATAATTATTGTGGGGGTTGTTCTGTTGATGGGTTGTCGGAAACGATAGCCAGGTCCTCCACGCATCTGCCTGAAGCGTCGATTTTTAAGGTTGACAAACCTGATGCCAAACCGTTTTCTTATCCACTTTCTCGAGAACTGGCTGGGTCTCCTCGTTGATAGAAAGCAGGAGGGAGATGCTGTTTTTCTGCGGTGCCTCCACTTTAATGACGGTCCAGCCTACCATAGGGATGCCAGTTTGGAGAAGCATTCCACCTTCGTCCTTCACCTTCGGTAATCAGATGCGAGCCCTGGGTTTCCTTGCGATGATTTTAATCTTAAGGCCCTCCCAGTTGCTGCCGCCCACGAGCTAAAGCAATCTTTCGAGAACTACTCAACTCACTTGGTCAGACTATAACCTCTGACTATCTCCGAGGAATCAAAACCGGGTATACGGCCAGTTTGGTTCTTCAGGATGTTGTCCACGACCATCTCACATAGCCTGGCTTCGATGCTACAACATTCCACTGCTATGGCTATTCCTGAGGACGATTTTTCGTCAACTAGCCCTAGCTGAAGCTGGTCTCTCGCCCACTCTGTGAAGGTCGGTTTAATGGGGTCTTTGGAAGTTGAAGCAGTGGCCTCTCTTCCTGCTACGAGGTTCTTCTCGTATTTATCAATAACAGTTTGGTATTTTAGTGGCTCGCCGTGGCGCAGTGGGTAAGTGCGTCGACCCCTACTCAGAGGGTGTCAGGTTCGATACCCGAATTTACCACCTTTGATAATTCACGACTCCACCTCTTTCGAGTCACTGACAATGCTCAAAGAGTATTCTTGTCTAGAAAAAGCCTCCTAACTTCGCCGTTCGGAGTCGGCATTAAACTTTAGGTCCCTTCCACTCGTGAAAAGAACAAAAGCACGCACAACACGGAGTGGTTGCTGAGAAGCTAGGCCCAGGTCTGCCCAGGCTTATAGCGCCACCCATTTTATTATTTTTATAGTTTTGTATTTTACTTTGTCCTCGAGCTCGTTCACGTGGGAAGTGCCGGCCGCATCGTTTGTCGCAATCTTGCTTGGAATGAATTTGGCCTCACTGTACATTCCCTTGGGTATGGAACTCTCGGACTCATGTTTTCTTGGCTGCTGGTCACTAGGGCTGGTGCCCTTGGCTGCAGGATAGAAGGCTGGGAGGAGCTTAATTGTTGAGCAGCAGTGCTCTGGCTGCCACTCTGCGATGTGGACGCAGTTTACTGTTTGGAAGCTAATAGTTTATCCTCCGATTTAGTACCCACATCCGTTGTGCTTGTTTTTTTCTTTCGTTTTTTATTTGGTTTTATGTTTTTGTCATTGTGATTTTTGGTCCATTTTGTTTTAAATTTTGGTCCCACGTGTAGGAAAAGGAAGGGAAGTCTCGGCAGAGCCCACACAGCGGGATAAGGCATTAACACAACCGGTCCCTCCTGTGCATCGTAAGTGACCGATAGCGACCAGGCCTTTTTAACCACCAAACGTCGGCACGTTTACCTTGACACATTAACTTTAGTGGAAGTTTGGTCCGCAGTCTGGTTTCGGCCCACTACGAGGCTCACACCCGACACACACGCGGCTCACAAAGCTCTTCGGGTCAGAGGCACGTTGCTTATGTGCTCTACATGCTCTGGTCCACTTTGGCCATGGATCAGTAGATGCCTACCTAAGCTCATGCCAGGTTTAAGTCATGATCAATTCATCTCTTTCCGATGCCATCAGTTATCATCATCTTTGCTGACAGCAAAGCTGCACTGAAGTCAATAGGATCCTTTACAACGAGATGTTATGGTCTGCCCCGACTCACTACGGTCCATTAATCAACACAGGATCAAACTCTGCAAGGAGCGAAAGAGCGGATGAATTGGCCAGGCAAAGATCTGAAATGGACAGCAGCGAAGCGGGCACAGCACTGCAACCACCGATCAGTGCTTCCCAATAAGAAAAGAAGCCAACTCATCTTGGCGTTCAAAAAACAACTTTCACACGACAAGATCAACGACAGAGATTAATAGAGGCAAAACGAAGAAGCTTCTGACATTGAACCGAAACTCGATACGTGTGCTCCTCGGAGTGTTCACAGAACGCTGCCCCATCGGAACAATGCTCCAGAAACGCAATGCGGAATCCGGCTACTGCCGGAGCAGCGGTGATGAGGAAGAGACAACATCTGCTTTGCCATCGCCCAGCTCTCCCGATTCGACGCCTACCATCGCTCGGCCAAAAATTCTTCACAGAGACTAGCGAACTAGATATATCGGATCTTCGGATCCTCTAAGTTTCGTAAAGAGCACGGGATGTTAGGTAAACAAATTATGGGATCTTCGAGGGTCCCCAAGGCCTCCGAGAGGAAATGATGTTCAACTATCACACTCCTCTTCCAAAACCTAGCCTAAGCTTCCGATGCCATCTACTTGAACAAAAAACGCACACAACGTCTGTTAATACTTTGTCCATGCACGAACCTATGTCAACGTCGCAGACTGTCAACAAAACAGTGAACTGGGAAAAAAATTCAAATGATTGAAGGGCGACCGATATAAAAGTCGAACCGAAACTTCTTGCACCCGGGAGTAACTACTAACCCGGTTTGCGAAGCGCTGACTGCTCCTCTGGTTATCCCTCTCCGCAGGATCCCCATTCATTCGATTCATCCCCAGCACGGCTTTGGGCGAAAGTAACTAATGGATTCAATTCAACTTTGTCTAATGGATTTTCTTGACCCCAAAAAATCGGCCGCTACTTCCCCAACGACCACAAGGAACTCTGTAGCTCCGCTTGGATGTGTAAGTGGGTTTGTGTGTGTGAGAGAGTGAGTCAAAGTCATGCCGCCTGTTACATGAGGTGTCTGTTGATGGCAAGTGCAAGGAGTGCTCACATATGTACGTGGCGAATGCAAGGAACCTCTTGCTTGGCAGCTGGACCACAGACCGCACACAGGCGATGGGAGTGGATTTTTGGATGGGCATGGTGTTGGTGGGTAGTCTCTGCTGGATTGTCCGAGTATTGCATCATAATCGAGGTAAGGAAGGATGCGCGTGTAGGAATGTTTCTTCAGCTAACATAATTAAGGTCAAACATTCATTAGGCCATAATGAATGAGATTGTTTGTGCCGACCTGGATGCGGAGTACACACATGAAGGGGGTCGGGGCGTGAAGCTGATGAACGCAACGAGGGGTTACAGACGACGGCTTTGTTTGGGCCGAGCGCTTAATGAGAGGTTTTCTTCCATGATCCCTTCGATCTGAAGTTATCAGAAGAAGGAGGAGAACTTTGCGGAGGAACTAGACCAAAGGAATGATTTCTTTCTGAAATGAAGTAATGAGTGCGTAACGCAAATGGTCGGTTGGAATGGGGCTGCGCAAGGTTTCGTCTGATTGAAGAGGCAATCGATACTGATTTAGGTCATGCGGCCACTCGTTGTGGACTGGACTGCAACATGAATGCCGGTTGCTTTTGATGGCTGTGGTGGGCTGGTGGAGAAGGTTTAGTGTTTGATACTTGACCTGCTTCTCCGACTGCTGCGTAGATCGGGAAATAATTCATCGGAATGCAACTGCAGTAGAAGACGTATGTGATGAAACAGTGTGAAAAACAGCTGAAAGCTTCGTATTCAATGACCCTCCTCAAGCCTAGAGTGGTGTATGAATGTTCATGACTTATCTAGATCTCTCGGAGGTTCAATGGACGGTGGCTGTGTTAGGGAGCATCCATCGCAGCATTTGTGGAGACAAAACCATGCCCGAAGACTTGAATATCAACAAAATGCGCCTTATCAACAAAAAAAAAGAGATTCCTCCTCTTTCAGGGATAAGTATGGACAACTTAGCTCCGGACCGACGAATCTTCGACTCTGAGCCTGTGCAACAACACAACAGAGGACGTCCACGTGCAAGGTGACGCTCGTGGAGGAGAAGCTCAGTCGGCTTGGTCTACGAAACTGGCCCAGGTCCACCTTGGACCAAAGCACTGTATGAAGAAGAGAAAACACTGCCAGAGTTTGGTGGAATCGTGTATCGAGTCTAAAGGTGATGTAAACACAGCCGTACGTTTGGTTTGCAAAATATCCCGGTATAATAGAAACAATAGAAACAATGTTGGCCAAAGAACACTCCCTTGAGGGACTCCTTAAATTCGGAGTTTTCGAGTTCGCTATTAACCCTGAAAATTCTGCTTTGGCAGGTGGTCGCCGTGTCGCAATGGGTGTGTGTGCTGACTCCTACCCACTATAACCTACTGATAAGGGTTACCGACAAAGCTGTCCATGTGTGCAGTGAATGAGTGTAAAACGATGTTTGTACATTATGACATACGTAAGCACATTCCTAGTTTCCCGCCTAAATCTGTACCGAGAGACCACTCTCTCTCGCTCTCCAACCTGATCATTCCCAGAAGATGGGATTGGAGAGAGCCACGTTACTTATGTCAGTCTTAAGTCGTAAGCATACAAGTGTAAAAATAACTGCATAATAAAACTTTTCTTACTGAATGGAAGTCTCTTTTTATTTTATAACTATATGCTGTCCTCAAGAAGGACACACTACAACGACTGTCCAAGACGCGTTGCGTTGATGCCACTTGGAGATGAAGGTAGAACGACAAACTGTAGAGCGACATGAGTCTAGCCAAACGTCTACGTATCCAATGCGTCCGACGGTTAGGCCATGTAGTATCTTCGACTCTGAGCTTGTGGGACAACGCAACAGAGGACGGCCACGCACAAGGTGGCGCTCGAAAGTGGAGGAGAAGCTCGGCCGGCTTGGTCTACGAAACTGGAGAGATTTTTCCGGCGCAGGTCCACCTTGGACTACAGCATCGTAGGAAGAAGAGAGACACACTATGTTATTTAGGTTCGAATCACGGTGCGAAAAATACTCTTTCGACACACTGTCAATGCTCAAAAAGTATTACCTTTTAGACAAAGCAGTCTTTGTGTGCGGTGAATGAGTATTAAATGAAGTATGCTGTCGTCAAGAATGGACACACAACATCACAGACAGAGCGTCAATGGGCAACCATAACTTGGAGTTAGTGATGGACTTAGATTACCTCGGCTATTCAGTAAACAGAACGAATAACATCAGTACCGAGAACAGATGGAGAATAACTCTTGCCAATCGCGGTTTTAATCTTTTTTTTTTGAGTATTTGAGCCCTTTCTCGAAGGACCAAGCTGGTCATTTCCGTCCTGCTCTACGGCGCAGAGGCATAGTCTTCATCGAAAGCGTAGGAAGGGGCTCTTGGGCATTTCGAGAGAAAAGTTCTGCCGGAGTCGTTGGTCTTTTGACCATGTAGAGCGTGTGGACGTTAGCTCCGACCCGAAAGCCTGGTGCCGCACACAAGTGGATTGGGATGGACTGGAGCCATCTGACGAAAGATCGGCCTGGCTGAAAAGTCATGTTGGGTGAGCCCCAAGGGTTCTTAGGCGACCCTTGAATGCGATTCCATCAGTAAGGCGACGGCTTTGCAGACCCAGGAAAAGGTGGTTGGACCACGTTCAGGAACTTGCTTTCTTACGCTTGGTCATAACTTCTGACGAATTAGAGTCGATTGCGAAGGTTGGAGGTGCCTGAAGATCTCTCGTAAGTGATTAATCCCCGCGAATCCTTTAGTAGATGATACAAGTGATAAGATGATGATGGTGATGAAAATTAAGAGTTAAGATTCCACAAGGTATGAGATTCCACGGTCTATGAGGACTGCAAGAAACTTCCCGCAGCCCCAAGGGAGGCCCTTAACCTTTCCTACGGTCTTCTGGTCATTTATGACCCATTTCACAAAAAACTTTTCTTTTTTTTTTCTCAAAAACTACATTTTTTAGGACTTGATTTTTCGTGGCTTTGTCCAAATTTAGAAATTTTTAGAAATTGTTTTAGACTCAGTCCCATACAAATTTTTATACATCTACGACCCTCGGGTAAAATTTGACCCAAAGTATGATTCAGACGTTATTTAGAAATAAATTTATTTTCTAACAGGACATTTTAGCTACGCGGTTCCATTGTGTGATTCAGTGTGCGTACAGTAAACATAAAGTGACAGACACGTGCTTTTTTTAGTTATCCGACAATTTATTTCGCAGCGATGAGTGATAGCGAGAGTGAATTGTCTTTGATAGCGTTTTCGGATGAAGAAGAATGTTCTGAATTCGAAGATCATGTTGAGGCTGCTGATTCTTCCGATATAAGTGATATAAGTGAAAATGAAAATGCTCTTGTGCCATCTGAAATGGATAACTATTCAAAAACCCCTCTTCTAACAAGTGCCGGAAGAGCTTCGAGAGAAAATATTATCATTTTGTGCCTGGATTGACGCGTTACTCTTGCTCAAGAATTACCGAAGGAGAAATTTCCAGCTTTGAACTATTTTTTCCCACCTCCTTGGATACGTACGACATTGACCAACACCAACATTGAGGGAAAGGGAAAAAAATATGGTGAAGAATGGCTGGACATTGATAACGTCGAACTCCTTGCATTTATTGGATTGCTAATATTAGCTGGCGTTTTTCGATCTAATAACGAAAGCGCCGAGAGTCTCTTGAACTCTGAAAAAGGAAGACCAATATTTGCTGCAACTATGCCTCTGAAGACTTTCAGAAAAATATCGAGAGTTATAAGGTTCGACAACAGGAAAACTCGAAGTCAACGAAGGTTGCTGGATAAATTTGCTCCTGTACGTGATTTGTGGCATCAATGGGTTGAAATATTACCAAAGCTCTACAATCCATCCCAAAACGTGACCATTGATGAACAATTAGTAGCTTTTAGAGGAAGGTGTCCATTCCGGCAGTACATGCCATCAAAGCCTGCAAAATATGGATTCAAGTTGTTTGGTACTTTGTGATTCAGCAACGAGCTATGCTTGGAACATCCAACCTTACATTGGGAAGGAAATATAAGACATGTGTGTTGTTCTTGACTTGATTGTAGGGCTAAAAGGACTTACAACCAACAATTTTTTCACGTCTCATCAATTGGCGAAAATATTATTGGACAAACACATAACGTTAAGCCAAAAGGAAGACCACCTTACTCATCAATCTTCGCTTTTACCAAGAAAATTACCCTCGTTTCGTACATACCTAAAAAGAATAAAGCTGTGCTTCTACTTAGCACTCTACATTATAATTCAAAAAAAAATTAGTTATCGTCCGCATAAAAAGCCCGAGATAATACTACACTACAACAAATGAAAAGGTGATGTAGACACAATGGACAAAGCTGTTAGGGGTTAAATTTGCAAACGAATGACAAAACGTTGGCCTCAAGTGGTGTTCTGTAACATAATCGACATTTCAGCTTTCAATCCATTCTATCCACACCTGGAAAGAGGGTTGATTTGGAAAGCGCCGTCTTTACTTGGAAAACCTTGGTATGCAGCCTGTTGCACCCTGTATCAAAAAGCGCCAAACGCTACCTCGAGCACATTTTTCACTTGAAATTGCCAAAAGATTTCGAAGTGATTCTGAAATCGATACATCACGTCAATTGGGATACACAACGGAAAAGAAAACAGCTCAAGTCGATGCCAATTATGCCCAAAGACTGATAACGAAACAGGATTAGTTTGCGACATTTGCAGAAAATATATATGTAAACAGCATTCTAAAGTCAGTATCGCAGTCGATACTCAGAATTTGGAAGAACCATTTCTGCCGACTGCTAAACGGCGATGATGACACCAATACCGCTGTCAGGCAGAATGTTCCACTCAATATGGACGATGATCGACGAGAATTCCGTCCCCCCAGAGGTCAAGATAGCAATATCAAGACTGAAGTCTAACAAAGCTGCCGGTGCGGACAGACTGTCCGCTGAAATCTTTAAGGCAGCTGGAGATGATCTGGTTGGGCGCATGCACCAGCTCATCTGTAAGATATGGTCGGAGGAGAGCATGCCCGATGAGTGGAATTTCAGTATCGCTTGTCCGGTCCACAAGGAGACCCCTTCAACCGCGCCAACTATAGAGGAATATGTCTCCTGAACATAGCTTACAAGATCTTCTCTGCCGTTTTGTGTACTCGCCTGAAGCCGTTTATAAATAACCTGATAGGTCCATACCAGTGTGGCTTCGGGCCAAGAAAGTCCACCATCGACCAGATTTTCACACTACGGCAGATCCTGGAAAAGACCCAAGAGATGCAGATCGACACCCACCACCTTTTTGTCGATTTCAAGGCCGCATATGACAGCGTGCATAGGGACGAGCTATACAACGCCATGTCTAGTTTTGACATTCCTGCCAAACTCGTCAGGTTGCGTAGGAGGACGATGGAGAATTCTCGCTGCTCCATCAAGGTCGGTAACGAACTCACCGAGACCTTCAATGTCAAAAAAGGTTTTAGACAAGGCGACGCGCTGTCATGTAATTTCTTTAACATCATCCTGGAAAAGATCGTGCAAGACTCTCACGCCAACACTAGAGGCACGATCGAAGTCCGTACAACTGCTAGCATACGCGGCTGACATTGACGTGATTGGCACAACACAGCGAGCCGTCAATGAGGCGTTTGCTGGCACTGAGGCGGAAGCGACTAAAATGGGTCTAGCGGTGAATGAGGGAAAAACGAAGTACAGTCGCCTCCCCCATAGTCGAATTGTCATCGGATACCATAGTCTGTTCGAGTTAGAGAGAGTTTGACATAGAGAGAATTCGACTTAGGGGAGTCCACTGTATATGCTGTCATCAAGAAAGGACACACAACATCGAAGTCTTGGACAGAGCGTCACAATGGGCAGGTATAACTTCGAGGTAGTCAAGGACTTCGTATTCCTCGGCTCCGCAGTAAACTAACAACATCAGTACCGAGATCAAACGCAGAGTAACTCTTGCCAACCGCTGTGTCTATGGGCCTCCTGCAATTGAGTAGTAGAGCCATCTCTCGAAAGACCAAGCCGACTTTATACAAGACCTTGTTCATCCCAGTCCTGCTGTACGGCGCAGAGGCATGGACAATCTCAAAAGCGGATGAGGAAGTCCTTGGTATTTTCGAGAGAAAAGCTCTGCGTGCGATCTTTGGTCCTGTTTGCGTTGACGGTTTCTGGAGGAGAAGATTCAACCACGAACTGTACGGACTGTACAGCGACATTACTCTAGTCAGGCGTCTTCGGATCCAACGCCTAAGATGGCTAGGCCATGTAGAGCGTATGGACAACTCAGCTCCGGCCCGGAGAGTCTTCGACTCCGAACCCGTGGGATAACGCAACAGAGGACGCCCGTGTTTAAGGTGGCGCACCCAGGTGGAGAAGGACCTCAACCAACTTGGTGTGCGACACTGGAGACAGCTAGCCAGAGACCATGCTAGCTGGAGAGGCTTGTTGGTTGAGGTCCAGGTCCACCCCGGACTGTAGCGCCACTTTGTGTGCAAGCTGTCATAATTTTTTTGACAAATCAATGACAAATTTTTCTTACATTATTGAATAAACATTTTTGTTACGGTTTTCTTTATTGATACATTTTTTATTGTTATTGAATAAACGTTTTTGTAGTTTTCGTTGAATTTAGTACTATCTACATGAAATTATTTATAAAATATATGAAATTGGAATAAATGTACTTGGGTCTTCATTGAAACAACATTGTTTTTTATTAAAGATATATATATAATCGATAGCAAAAAATAATCAAAAACATAGCTCAAGCCCTGAAAATATAGAATTGGGTCCAATTTTACCCGAAGACCGTCCGCATCAGTTAATTTGAAGACCGTAGGAAGGTTCAGATCTACTAGAGATTACATCACCAGGAATCAGTGCAGATCAAATGAAGGAAATCCTTGTGGAAAACCATGCAAAGGTTGGCTCAGAACTAGGCTCAAACTTTAACTTTCAATTGCTCTGTGCCGACGTTAAACCGAAGCGAAAGGCAATCTCTGCGAAAGTTTTTTTCTTATAATAATAATAATATAATATGGATGGCGCGACAGTCCGAGGTGGACCTGGGTCTAGCTTCTCAGGAACCACTCCGTGTTGTACGTGCTATTACCTACAGGTTTACTAAAGTTTAATGCCGTCTCCGAACAGCGAAGTTGAGAAGCTTTTTCTAGACAGGAATACTCTTTGAGCATTGTCAGTGACTCGAAAGAGGCGGAGCCCGGAATTATCAAAGGTAGTTAATTCGGGTATCGAACCTGGCACCCCCTGCGTAGGAGTCGACGCACTTACCCACTACGCCACGGCGGCGTAGATTAGATAGATATCTAATCTTAGATATCCGAATTAAGTTACCGTGTGTCTTCAATTGAATTTATTTGTCTTTTTTTGTATCCCTTTTCCAGCAACTTGCTGCACCCACAAGCAACTCCCGTTGGGCATATAAACGCGCCTCCATGATTGCCTCAAAATCAGCTTCAACTTTTCAATTTTCCTGCAAAATCCTTAAATCTGCCTCGAAGCAGAGCTTTGGACAAGACCTTAAACGTCCTTAAGCGCTGCCAACATTGACCTTGAAATTGTTTTTCTTTGGAATCAGCGGTGCCACCAGCCTGCAGCACAAGCACACTGCGGTAAGCTCCAACTGGGATTGAGATACACAGGAATCAACATTTATTCGGTGCCGAGTGTTTTCAAATGAAAATACACCCGGCTATGGTCGAGATCTCCGTGAACAGTTCCTTGGCAAAGGGCAGTCCAATCTTTGCACTGGCCATTGCTTCGTTTTTCCTTTGAACAATTTGACCAACATCAAGTCGTATCCAATCTCGGACTGGCCCTCCTTCTCGACTTGAAGATGCCTTAATTACAGGGTTCGCCTTCCACTTTTCATTCAATCAGAAATTCTCTCTCGGGATGATCTGCCGTTAAAAGCACTTTAATTTACTTGGGCAGACTCCTCTGGGCGGATTGCCTGCATCATCCCGAAGCGGATCCATCCCGTAATGAATTTTTCACAGAATTTTCAATTAAAACAAAAGCCCACCGCCCCCTCGGAGTGCGTGTACGGTTGCGACGGCTGCGGGGCCCCACAAAGAACGTCGTCTTTCACTGAAACGCAGAATTATTCACTTCGGTGAACCAAAACCGCCGCTTTACGTGGGTCTGGCTGGGTTCGGTTGACTGTGTGTATGTGTGTATGTGCATGTGTGGCGTGCGGCGTGGCTTCTGTGTATCTACGTGAGCTTATGCGGATGCCCCGCGCCCCATCGGCATGCCATATAGCCGCAAACTAATTAACATTCTTGTACGCACTCAAAGCTGCCAAGAGCCAAGAACAGAGAACACCGCGTCTACCACGTCGACCACGCCCGGCCCGCCTTCGCCTGCCCGAGCAAGTCACACCGGTTCGATTGCCTTACACCGAGGACTGCTGCCACTGCCTTTGCCAGCACACCACCCCCGATCCTAGTCGCCCAGAGAGAGGACACGGCTTGACCATGGTAAACAGCACAACATGGCGGGGCAACGCCACGCCGCTGTCCACCGTCGCAGCGCCCAGCAAACAAAGCAAACAAAGTGCAACCAATTCCTCGTGGACGCACACAGATGACCAGCCCGAGGGACGCAAATGCCAGCTGGTACCTGAAGTGGCACAGGAACGAAGCGTGACTTTGGCAGCAGCTGGGGGAAGATTACTGTCCTCTGGCAGAGGGTGTAGGGACGATGGGGGCAGCTACGGAACCGGTGATTGTAGTGGAATCCAGCCGACTGCTTACATCCAGGAGCGGTTTGCATGCCTGGTACATTTACCGGCCGAGTCAGGCAGTGAGTGCGTTCTCTGATGAAGATGTCGATGAGGAATGATGTCCGGGCTGTGAGGTGGAGAGCGGGGGGAGGTGCGTGAAGTGGCAGAACGACTTGTGATGGACGACGCAAAGTTGAGCGTGTTTAACGCATGAAAAGCCACTCACGCACCACAGAGGTTTGGTCAGAAAGCGAGAAATTGTCTAAATGCCATGGCATTGGAAAGCACTGAGACTTGTTTTCCTCTCTCTTCAGTTCAGCCGTCTGTCTTGCCAAGAAGCGAGTCGTGGCCTCTAGTTCTCTTGATCCCCATTCCCTACAAAGTGTAAATCTCCGAAGACTTAGCCAAGTCCCAAATCCCGCGTTAAACTAGATTACAGCGACTTCCTTGTTGCTGGGACTTAACCTGCCCGCCATTAACCCCTGCAAAGCGCTAGAAAAGTCATCAACATTCATAGACCCCCGTTCGACAGCGCCAAGCGAAGGACCAACGCCTGCACGTTCCAATTAGCACACGGCCTCCCGCCTTCCGCCGTCTCCCGCACCATGGAACGATAATAAAATACAAAATAAGTGACCGTAAAAAATGTACCTTTTACTCCTTGCGGTTCGGTTCCTTGCGCCTTGTTCCTTAATCCCATTCTCTGGCCGGGTGGGGGCAAGGGGATTTAACAAGACCTCGTTAAAGGACTTCCCCCCATTAAATCGCCAAAGTGAACCTCAATTTCAGTGTGAAATTAGCAATAATCCGTCGTCGTCGTTGAGTCAAACTTTACAGCTTCCCTCGCACAGAGCCATCCCGCCACCACTGTGAGAGTATGTGCACTTCATGTCGTTTTACGACATCGGAGGAAGCCGTTCGCAGGCTTACGGGTCACGCAACTCTCGGTGCACGTACCAAGACTCTGTGGCAGCAACTTGCGACGCTTGCGACTCTTGCATGGCTCTTAAGTATAAAAACGAAGCCATCAGCGGGCACGATTTCCTGCCAAGCCCCCACCACCCATCGGCGGACTAGTTGTAATTAGGGCTCGATGTGTTACTTCTCTGGATTTTTTCCTCTTCGACATTGGCTTCCGCGTAGTGGTGGAAAATCCAATAGAGTGCGATGTCGTCTTGCAACTTGTTGGCGCGGCCGAAGGGTGCCCGGTGGAGGCGCCCACCACGGAGGGGCACATCAATCTCTCATCACGACATTCTCGTTTCATCGCTCTTCAGAGGTGATTTCGTTTTCTTGTTGCTTCCAGTCGTTCGCTCCGCGACCTCCGCGTCGCCGGGGCGTCTTCTCGATGTTGCTGTGCCTTGGCGCGCGGCGTGGTTGCCGACACCTTCCAGCGCTTCGGTTCAGCTGGTCGGGTTTGGCCTGTTTTCTTCTTTTTGCGTAATCACACCTTCTTCGGCTTTAATTTGAATTTGTATGCAAATTACCCATCGATCTCGTAAATCTCTTGCTTGTCGTTGCAGACACGGCTCTAGTGGCGGATGCGTCTGGATGGGAGGGAGGCCGAGAGAGAGAGCGCCGCTTTCGCTTGGTGTGAACGTGAACGATTTCAATTGTGGTTCAGCCCAATGCTTCATGCTTCACCAACCTTGAAGAATGGACTTGGTCGCAGACTGTGAACTAGTTCGGTTGGAAGGGCAGAAGCAGACGAACTGGGTGGGAGTAGTTTAAGTTAGTCTTCATCTTCTTCGAGTGGTGCCCGGGGGGACGCGCCTGTTTCCAATGTCGTCGACCTGTTGTCCTCTGTAACGTTGTCCCAGTGTCTACTAGTTCAGGGTCAAGTTAAAGTCCATGTGTTGGCTTAACACTTCACGAATGAAGGCATTGCCTCTTTAGTCTTGAGACCTTAAAGCATACGTCGACTTCAGATCCTTTGGTCTTTCTAGCACTTCTTGTGTTTGTCTTCATCCCTTTTCCTCTCTCCCGTCTCTATCTGCTTAGAGTTGCGCAAAATGTTTAAAATTCGAAAGTTTTTAGGATCAGCCAGCCCATGATCCTGGACCCAGATTATACAGAAGCCACCTGTGTTGTGCGTGCTTATTGTAAACGACGAGTGGATGGATCCTACAGTTTTCTTATGGGAAAGTCTGAGAAGATCTGTTTTTCTCGGCAGGAATAGCCTTTCAGCATTATCAGTGCCTGGAAAGCGGACAAGCTGTTTGGGGCATTCGCGTCGTTGAAGCCGACGTAGACTCTTAGGCGACCACGTTTCGCGCATTGGCGTCGACGTCCATTTAAGCGTAGCCTAGGCTATAAAGGTCGGCAAAATAATCTTAAGAGTCTGACTCTGTGGCGAAGGTCTTATAGCCACGGAATGAGTAAAAAATACACCGTCGAGTACTTAAACATGCTCACAGCTAGCAAGCTACCGGCTGTTTGAAAACGAATATACCCCAAGTTATGGGCATCTTACTCGCTTAACAGGCCTGTATCCCATGGAGGGATAGGAGCCTGAGCAATACCTGCCTTGTATCGTTGACGGTCATGGTAAAGCTGCTTCCAGTCATCATTGGTCTTTATACCGAAGGTTCGTTCTTCCTCATTTTTTCGAATTCTTCTTCTTCTTCTTCTGGTGGCGCTACAGTCAGGGGTGGACCTGGGCCAGCTGTGTCCAACTGCGCACACCAAGTCGTTTGAGGTCCTTCTCCACCTGGGTGCGCCATCGGTTCCGGGGCGTCCTCTATTGCGTTGTCCCACTGGTTCGGAATCGAAGACTCTTCGGGCCGGAGCAGTGTTGTCCATGCGCTCTACATGGCCCAGCCATCTTAGGCGTTGAATCCGTAGACGCCTGACTAGGCTCATGCCGCTGTACAGCCCGCACAGTTCGTGGTTGAATCTTCTTATCCAATAACCGTCAACGAAGACAGGACCAAAGATTGAACGCAGAACTTTTCTCTCGAAAAGACCACAAGTTCAGTGCTTCTCCATCCCCTTTTGAGATTCTCCATGCCTCCGCACCATAGAGCAGGACAGAGATGATCAAGGTGTTATATAATGTTAGCTTGGTCCTTCGAGAGAGGGCTCTACTACTCAATTGCCTCTAGAGCCCAAAGAAACAGCGATTGGCAAGAGTAATTCTGCGCTTAATCTCGGTACTGGTGTTGTTCGTACTGTTCACTTGCGAGCCGAGGTAGACCAAGTCCTTCACTACTGGTGACGTTTTGGTCAAGTCGTCGATGTTGTGCGTCCTTTCTCGATGACAGCATATATTTCCTTTTGCCCTCGTTCATATTTTCGAATTAGGAGGCTGGAATTTCGAAGGATTGTTGTGCATACACTTGACGTTGCTGAGGCAATGCATTCGACGAATTTTTGTTTTCCAGAATACACCCACATCTTGTTAAAGCTCGTAGTGTTCTCGGTTGCGTCTCCATTTACCTTCATATTACTCGCCTCCATCCTCCTCCTTCATTATCCGACGCAGAATTTTTCTTTGAAAGGCATCAAGATTCATCTCTACTGTTTTGCTTATGCTTTGCGGCCTGCTTCAGGCTGCAGGGCTTTGCAGGACTGGCAAATTAGGAGTGAGGAGGTTTGAGCCCAGTTGTTTCAAGAAAAGGAAGTAGTAGTATCTGTCGACGGCGGTTGACTGTGGGAATTCTAACCAAGTTTGCCCCGAGGCATAACAATTCCTTTCCTACCTCAAAATTGCAGTTGTCGATCGTGATGTTTTGTCGCAGGCGGTGTTTGTTGGAGCGATTCTTAAGTCAGGTTGAGTTGGAGCGGATGTAGTCACACATAGGCTTGAGAAGGCCTTTTAAGGTACCCCGCTGATCTAACTGATCATATTCCCCGAACCAGTTGTTCGTTTGATAAAACGTTGAGTGCTTTTGATAAAACGTTAAATATGATTTACATGCTAATCAGTTCGGCCAGGTTGTTGAAGTAGCACGCGTCTATGTGGCTTCATCTTATCTGTAGGAGGAGAGAGCGCTGCATTGACACAGAAGACGTGCAATTTTTTGTTTCTCTTTCTCGTCTATGTACCATCTGCAGATGCGATTCCAAGCATGGCTTTATTTTAAAGCGCAAGAGTTCCAATGCCACAGTGCCCTGTTAGGCAGCCAATCTAAGTTCTAAGATTCGGCCTAATCTGATCAGGCTGTGTGAGAGTTTTGATTGAGTTTTGAAGAGATGATTTGTGATGCCGCTGTCCGTTGCCGCACTGGTTAATGTATGGTGTGACTCCCTTCCAACCCCCTAAACGGCTCACGAGCCCATTGATGAGTTGCTTATAGTTCCTTCGGGCTAAGCCCGACCGGCTGCCGAGCGGGTCAGTCTGTCACCATTCAGGTCTGCCTCCAAATGGGACCCCAGGGCAGGCAATCGTTTCTTCTTGTCATTAGGGGGGTTGCGCTTCATTAGCCAGGTTTGGGTCCTCGCCCGCACCCACCACGAGGTCAGCTGCCTGGGGTCAGTTTTAACACAGCTTGGGAGATCTGTAATCAGGAAGGCCGAGCTTAGTGTGAAAGCCAAATTAGCAGTTTTCAACTCATTTGTTCCACCTCTCACCTATGGTTATGCAATTTGGGTAATGACCGAAAGAATAAGATCGCGAATACAAGCTGCTCAGATGAGATTTCTTCGTGTTGTTGTGGGAATTACTTACCGTGATAGGGTGAGAAACACGATAGAGCGCGAGGAACTCAACGTTGAGCAGCTGCTTCTTCGAACGGAAAGAGCTTTGCTTCGTCGGTTTGGTCACGTAGCACGAATGACCCCTACATCAAGACTTCCGATAAGGGCCTTGAATACGATTCCATCAGGTAGGCGACCACTTGGTAGACCCAGGATGAGGTGGTAGGAGCATGTCTATAAGCTCGTCTGGTTACGCTTGGGCATAACACCTGATGCGTTAGAGTCGATGGCGGAGGATCGAGTTGCCTGGAGATCTCTCGTGCGTGATTTACCTCCGCGACACCTTTAATGGATTATGTGGATCAGAAGATGATGATGATGACGATTAGTGATGAGGCATACTGGCCCAGGAGACCTTATACGATTTGTATGCGCAAGTGTTGCAGGCTTCAGTCGATTTTCAGCGGTAAAGTTTGATACAGTTGACAGATCTCAATCCGGACGGAACCAGTGCCAGTCCCAGACCAACGAGTTCGTTCGCTTGACAATTCTCTGTAAAAAAAAAAACAGCGTCCTGGTTTCCACATAAGTTGCATTCTAAATTACTTGCCCATCAGGTTGTGAAATAGGCGGCAATTCAGGGAAGTGTCTTTGAGCGATTGTTCGTCGACAACATACATTTTGTTGTGTACTCATTGACTTTAAAACTAGCCCGTTTCGCCTCTTCTTCAATCGCATGAAAAAACGATTTTGATGTCATCTGCGCTTGTAATTGATCCAACAGTTGGACTGATTTGTAAAGGGTCTCCCAAAATTATCGCAAGATTTGAACTTGCCGCTATTTGTGCAGTCAAATGTTGGGAAGATTGAAAAAACAAAAATTTCACATCTGACAATCTAGAGTGCCGTTCTACAACGTTTCAATTTGGAACAATATCCACGTTTTCTGCATGGAAAATACTCATCAACATCCCACTGACTATTATTCCCAATAACATCGGGAATTTTTTTTCAATTCATTTGGCTTTGATTTCGAACATAAATGTATTTAATTTTTCTTTTGTATACTTACAGTGAAATCTCTCTTGAACGGACAGCAATGGTACAGGGAGTGAATCAACTGCGAATCATTTTTTAATCTTACTTCACAAGCGAAGAAAAAAAGCACGCGTAATATCTTAAAAATAAAGAATGTCGACGTATATAAAAATATGTTGGGAATAGTGTTTTGACTTCGTCAACTGTCAAGAGATTAATGAAAAATTGAGGGACACTTGATCAGTTGGCGACGATTAAATAATAATGGTCGTCCAAAAGCAAGCCGGTGCCACATGCCGTACGACCCTGGAAAGGCAATTACTGTCTGAAACAATTTCTGGTCATGAACGACTGGATGGTGCAGTTGGTAGAGTGCCTGCCCCTGGTTAGCGGGGTCCCCGGTTCGAGTGCTCGTGACAGCAAAGGTAATACGCATTTATACGGTTTTCTGGTCCAGTCACCATTTGCCGTTGGGATCAAATTAACAGCACTATCAATGGAGTGGTCAACCGGTGGTAGTAGTCTGACTCCGGGTATCACAATGGACCAATATGGTCTAAGTGTAGCAGCCCATGTGCCTAACCTTACCTATTGCACATCTAGGACAGCTTGATCTGATGACAGAAAGTAGCCACCCAGGACCATCAAATATTGAAGGCGGCTATTGCTCAGGCTCCATGGACCCCAGGCCTTGGGAGTCAGTAAGTATAGACTGCTCTTACATCTATAATCCTATCTGCATAGAAGGTGAGTGGAGGATAAGATATAGCAACGAACTGTACGAGCTGTTCAGCGATATCAACTTAGCCAGAAGAGTGAAGATCCAACGATAGAGATGGCTACGTCATCTGGAGCGAATTAAAACCAATTCAAGCAGTCTTCCTCGAGCCAGGTGGCGCACACAAGTGAAAAGGGATCCCAACCAACTATTTGTGGAAAGTTGGAGGCATCTAGCTAAAGGTCGAGCTGGCTGGAGACACTTATTGGTTGATGCCCCAGACCACCCCAGACTGAAGTACTCGAGTCGAGCTCGAGTCTGCTCAGGCTGCTGGTAAATCCACCACTCAGTACATCGGACTGTGATGAGTTTTTAATTTTGTCTTTTTGATTATCACCGCTGAATGCCAAAGACGAAGTTTGGCATGAAGGCCTGAAATCTGGCGATCTTAACCGGAGAAACTGTATAGTATTTTAGCGAACTATGTCTCTGATAGGATCTTCCGTGTGAAGCATGGAAATGAATACTCTGCTTTTAAAAATATAAATTCTGGTGTACCGCAAGGGAGTGTTATTGGTCCTCTGCTATACCTACTATATACTAGAGATTAACCACAAGAAGAACACACTGTTCTAAGCACATTTGCTGACCACACCGCCATTTTGGTAACAGCCAATACGGTTGAAGAGTCCACAGCAATATTACAACGTTCACTAGATCAGATACACGAATGGATGAACTTCTAGAGAATTGTCCTTAATTAAAGCAATCCCGTATTAATTTTTTTAAGTGAAAGTGAACGTTAATAACTTGCCAGTCTTAATAAATCGTGTCCAAATACCTTTTGGCAATGAAGCGAAATACCTCGGGATGACTCCTGACGGAAAGCTCAAGTGGAAGGAGCACGTTAAGAAGAAACGTGCAGAACTTGACATGAAATATAAAGATATGTACTGGCTTATTGGTAAACATTCCAAGCTAAGTATTGACAACAAACTGCTTACAAGCAAATCCTAAAACCTGTTTGGTCGTGTGGCGTACACCTCTAGGGTTGTACCAAAGCAAGTAATATGAACATAATACAGGCTTTTCAAAATAAGGTGCTTAGAACTATCGTTAATGCACAATGGTACATCAGAAACGACGATATCCAAAGAAATCTTGGAATATTACCATCCAAGATGAAGTTAGTTTAGGTTAGGTAGGGGACTGCTAGTGCATTCACCAGCACACCTAGACCATATTTTTTGCGTATTAACTTTGCTTTCCCTGGGATTCGAACCGGGGACCACGCTAACCAGGGGCAGGCACTCTACCAACTGCGCCATCCAGTCGTTAAGATGAAGTTAAAAACTTTGCTTATAAACATAAGCGCCGCCTAGAAGAGCTCACAAGCTCTGCAGCTTACCCGATCCTTGGGGAAACTAATGTCTTGCGCCGACTTCAAGGCACTAGACCCCTTGACCTCAAGCGATAGTCTACACCCGCGCACGGTTGCGGTGTTAGCAGGAACTTTCACTGGAGACTAACCTGCCGATCAGTACCTAAATCATGAAATACATACCAGTGGTTAAGTGCTGATCTTATTTTAAGTCTTAATAAATTGAGGGAAGTGGTTTTAGTGAGAAAAAATCTCACATTTCTATGTGCGAACATTCGCCATCAAGTCTTGTCTAAGATTTCCTTCTACCTTCGGAAAAAAATATATAATCGAGTAATTCATATACTCGCGGGTTCATATAATTGAGACTCTACTGTATTTAGATCCGACGGCATATTTATTACATGCCACAGTGGTCTTTCAATACGATCTTATATCTTTGACTTCCAGCTCAGGTTGCTGACCAGAAGGGCGCTGAATAATGTTCAAATAAGACCATCGAATCTTTCAACACAGACTCTTTACAAGAAAATAATGTTCTTCCAAATCAAATCCACCAGTTTACTAAGCAACACAGCACTTGTTGGAAGCAGTTCGTCCCCGAGTGATTCCGAGTCCAGTCTCATCACTTTATTTCTCTTCGAATAAAGTTCAATCGTAGACAATGCTTGCGGGCAAACAGGCCAATCGTCCACTTTGCTCCTATTTCAGTTTCCCCGGCCATCCAAAGCATCCATCCGCTGATGAAATATTTCACATTTCCAACATCTAGTCGTCTGCAAAAAAAAAAATAAAACAACCGTCTGTTCTTTCTTAACGATGAATATACGCCGCGCTCTTCAAAAATCCCTTCATTTTCAGCGTAGGAAAAATTTGAGCCGCACAGACACAAAACAAACGCAGAAGTGGACCATCCTCGCCCTGACCTGCCCCTCCCCGCGCCGTCCATCAGACTTGATTGGTTTCTCTTTGTACAGAACTTAAACCCTTAATAGCACGGCTATTTGAAATTTCTCCAAAGACACCCGGTTTCAGTTGCTCCTGGTAAACAGCGGAGTAAGCGATGCGGGGGCGTGCAGGCGAAAAACACAACAAGGCAACTACCATACACACACACACACATACACAAACCCACTCAACTTCGGCTTCGGCAGGACCGGTCTAGAAGAAGCACCAAGGGAGAGACACACACAGAGCGAGCGAGGGGGGGAGGGATTTTAATGCGAACCCACTTGGGAGGCACACTCAAGAGTTGCCCTCAGCACACATAGGCCTCGGCGAGCACAAGCACCAAGCATCTCACGACTGTGTGCGGTGGGGAGGGAACACATGTTGACGGTGGTCCTATAAAATATCAGATAACATCAGGGCTGAGATACATTTCGACTTCCCTGTCGTTCCCGCAACGGCACGGTGGCGGCCTAAGCGCAACAGCGTTAACAAACAGGAGGCATTATTGCATCTCGAAACCTGTAATCGAGTTTGAGTTCCTGTTGAGCTGGAAGGAGGCATGCTGGTGCTGGCGGTGGACGTGAACGTGGTGAAGTGGCAAAAAATTCAATGCCAGAGCAGGAGAGCAGCATAAGTGGCTCCGTCGGGACTCACCTGGCTCCTCTGGCTCCAATTAGACGTCTTGTGGCCGTCATCGTCGTGCTGATGGATGACTGCGCTATTGGACGGGCTCGAGGGGCGATCAAGACGATCGCAGTGAATGCGCGTCAAGGTGAATGCGAGTGCCAAAGACCCTGAGTGCGCAGCGGAATGGTGGTCATTATGTGCTGGCCGGTCGCCAGTGCTGAGACTCCGGCCTAGCTTCGTATGCCGTGCGTGTACGAGTCGAGGGCCTCAGTTATGACGGTATGATTGAGTCGTTTGTCACATCAGTATAATTTCTGTTAATTGGCTACCGGTCAACGGATCCGCGCAATGGATTCCAGTGAAATCGTTGATCGTTTGGCGGCCCCGTCAACAGGTGGCTGGTGCGAAGAGTGAATCGCCATTTGAATGTGACACGACTTGGGAGGGGCTTCATATGGGTGCTCACATGCCAAAGCAGAGGAAGTTATTCAATTCATATGCGAAGGGTGTGATGCGTTGCAGGTGGCTGCGTGTGCAGTGCGTTCGACTGCAATCGTTTGTTTTTCGACTGAGTTAGATCTGCGGCTCAAGAGTGTTTGCAAATTGACACTGTTCCTGATCACACATGTCTATGAGTTGAATTGGCAAGGAATGGGGTTATAATGTGTTGGTGGTAGTTTTAACTTCAATTGATGGGTGTGACTTGTGTAATCTGTGACTTAATCCAGAATATAAGTAATCTCTCTGACAAGTTTCGACCAAATTTGTCGAATCGTTTACCAAAATCGATGGTATCAGTGAGAAGTAGGATAAGCGGGAGAAGTCAATGCTTGGGTCTTCTTGGAATGTTTCTGTTAACACGGCAACCATGTGCGAGTGTAGACTACCGCACGAGATCAAGGGGTCTAGTCCCTTGAAGTCGGCGCAAGACATTAGTTTCCCCAAGGATCGGGTAAGCTGCAGAGCTTGTGAGCTCTTCTAGGCGGCGCTTATGTTTATAAGCAAAGTTTTTAACTTCATCTTAACGACTGGATGGCGCAGTACGTAGAGTGTATGCCCCTGGTTAGCGCGGTCCCCGGTTCGAATCCCAGGGAAAGCAAAGTTAATACGCAAAAAATATGGTCTAACTGTGCTGTTGAATGCACTAGCAGCCCCCTACCTAGCCTAACCTAAACTAACTTCATCTTGGAGTGGTAATATCCCAAGATTTCTTTGGATATCGTCGTTTCTGATACACCGTACATACATACATTTTGAACAGTCTGTATTATGTTCATATTACTTACTTTGGTACAACCCTAGAGGTGTACGCCACACGACCAAACAGGTTTTAGGATTTGCTTGTAAGCAGTTTGTTGTCAATACTTAGCTTGGAATGTTTACCAATAAGCCAGTACATATCTTTATATTTCATGTCAAGTTCTGCAAGTTTCTTCTAAACGTGCTCCTTCCACTTGAGCTTTCCGTCAGGAGTCATCCCGAGGTACTTCACATTGCCAAAAGGTATTTGGACACGGTTTAGGAAGACTGGCAAGTTATTAACGTTCACTTCTTCACTTTCACTTAAAGAAATTAATACGGGATTGCTTTAATTAGGGACAATTCTCTAGAAGTTCATCCATTCGTGTAATTTTGCTGTGGACTCTTCAACCGTATTGGCTGTAACCAAGATGGCGGTGTGGTCAGCAAATTTGCCTAGAACAGTGTGTTCTTATTGTGGTAAATCTCTAGTATATAGTAGGTATAGCAGAGGACCAACAACACTCCCTTGCGCTACACCAGAATTTATATTTTTAAAAGCAGAGTATTCATTTCCATGCTTCACACGGAAGATCCTGTCAGAGACATAGTTCGCTAAAATACTATACAGTTTCTCCGGTTAAGATCGCCAGATTTCAGGCCTTCGTGCCAAACTTTGTCTTTGGCATTCAGCGGTGATAATCAAAAAGACACAATTAAAAACTCCACAGTCCGATGTACTGAGTGGTGGATTTACCAGCAGCCTGATCAGACTCGAGCTTGACTCGAGTGCTTCAGTCTGGGGTGGTCTGAGGCATCAACCAATAAGTGTCTCCAGCCAGCTCGACCTTTAGCTAGATGCCTCCAACTTTCCACAAATAGTTGGTTGGGATCCCTTTTCACTTGTGTGCGCCACCTGACTCGTGGAAGACTGCTTGAATTGGTTTTCATTCGCTCCAGATGACGTAGCCATCTCAATCGTTGGATCTTCACTCTTCTGGCTAAGTTGATGTCGCTGAACAGCTCGTACAGTTCGTTGCTATATCTTATCCTCCACTCACCTTCTATGCAGATAGGATTATAGATGTAAGAGCAGTCTACACATACTGACTCCTAAGGCTTGGGGGCCATGAGCAATAGCCGCCTTCAATATTTGATGGTCCTGGGTGGCTACTTTCTGTCATCAGATCAAGCTGTCCTAGATGTGCAATAGGTAAGGTTAGGCACATGGGCTGCTACACTTAGACCATATTGGTCCATTGTGATACCCGGAGTCAGACTACTACCACCGGTGGACCACTCCATTGATAGTGCTGTTTGATCCCAACGGCAAATGGTGACTGGACCAGAAAACCAGATAAAAGCGTATTAACTTTGCTTTCAGTGGGATTCGAACCTGGGACCCCGCTAACCAGGGGCAGGCACTCTACCAACTGCGCCATCCAGTCGTTTACATGTGCAATAACTTAATCCTTATACCAGAGGTTCGGTTAGCTCTGATTCGAAGACCCTCTTAGCTGGAGCAAGGTGGTGTCCATATGTTCGATGTTCTCAATATATTGCAGCGAACAGCTCATAGAGTTTGCGGTTACTTATATCTTGTCATTGTGGCCTAGAAAATGTTCTGTTCAGCATGACTTTGGTCCTTCGAGTAAGAAGTTTTGAGTTTGTTTTGTATAACCTGTTCTCAGCACCCATATGTCGGATCACCACTGGCATGCATGTTTTCCCAGCATTGGACCAACTTCTTCACTACCTCTCGATGGTGATGTATTGTTCCGGGTGGCGTCTGGTGGAGCGATCGATTGCAGCGAAAGTCTTGTCCTCACATTGGTACTGAGAGCTCACCTAGCCTGCACGTTGAAAACAGGCGACGATGTCGATGACTTGTGAAAGACAGTGCTTTCCGTGTTTGCAGCTGCCCTCCGGACTGGCGAGGTAAAAGTCCTATTGTTCTAGAGTGGATGGAACCTGGGTCAGGGAGGCCTGTGAATATTTTTTGAAGTCGAATCGGCGAACCCTACGGACGGACCAGTAAGGATGCAGTAAAGTGGGAGGGTTATGATCCCCAATATTCAGATAATGGCCTCGACGAAAAATATGAAAAAGAGTGGATAGGACCTGGCTTAGGGCTGAAATACAATACTCCGTTGTTACGGCCGACTTCGCGTTACGGCGATAACTTCAAGGCTCCTGTGAAATGATAACTTAATTCATAAGCTGATTTGATTTCTCAACTCTGAGTTGGCACAAAAAGCTCTCAATTTGAGAGAAGAATCAGCTGAACCCTGTTCTCGGAAATTTTTCGTCCAGCTTGGTAAAGTACTTCGTTCGTTTTACGTTTGGCGATTTATTACGATACCCAGTATCTTGCCTACTGTCTTTGTATTGGTTGTGCTTTTTAAAGATATATAGGAATGCTCTGTGATAATTGTCAGTGTGGAGGGAGCGTGGAGGAAACGTGAAGTCTACAAACGGTGAAGGTCCGCTCATCCCAGCCAACGTGGGCTGACTCGAATGGCTCAGATGATCAGCAACACTATTATCCTGCCGGTCATGACATTAGGAAACGATGACTGAACGGTCAGTAGAAGGCCAAGAGAAGCTGATTGTCTGTGTATTCAAAAGAAATGCATTCTGCTTAGGGTAAGTAGTCTTGCGTTTGAGGAAGGCTTACCGAGGAGAGGACATAACGAAGATCTGATCGAGTTGCACAATGTCGTGGATGTAGTGCGGAATACCAGTATCAGTCGAGCCCATGGACCTGGCAAAAGACGAAGAGGATGATCAAAACTTCGATGTAAGGACCTTCAGGAGCGTGTTGACGAATAAGTTAATACCACGAAAGCCTGAACAAGAAAGAATGCGAACCATGCGGAAATGTGCAAAATGCTAGGTTACCTAAACGCCGCCCTTTTCGCTCAATTCTTGAAATAGAAAGTTGGGCTTACTTGAATTTTAATTTTCAATCCAACTGCCAGCCGATGTATTGTAGACTCCTACTGACCAAGCAAGCCATTGGTGGAAGGATCAAATCCTTGCTGATGCAAGGCAGCCTTGCCCTGATGACTGGAAGTGAAAGCAAGACCATTAGGATGTTCATGATCAAAACCCTTTCTGAGTCACTGGCCTTTGAAGTATGAACTTATGTACGTGTAAGTAGTTAATTCAGTTTTGTCCAGACTTAGTGCCCCTTCCTCAATTTGTGTCGATCTATCTATTAGATCTTGAAGCAACAGTTTGTAAGGACCAAAGGCTTTTCCACGGGTGAATGGTAGAAGCAATGTGGCAGTTGACTCAAGCAACACCTCTAACGTCAGCAAAAGCTGCGTCTTTCAACTTTAAAATGCCACTCCACCTCATTCAACATTGAATAGGAAATTCTGCGAAACTGAGAATGCCTCCCCCCTTGGTTGCAGCAACATTCCGGCAACAAAATCCGAAACTCATGTCTCTACACAACCGTCATTCGTTACTTTTCAGAACTAACGAGTGCCACTCGGATACCTTGTTGCACGCAAAGCTCCAACCACCGCCAGTCAACATTTAGCCAACAAGTGCTCCCCTTGAAGCGAGTCTCTCTCCATCGCCGCCGCAACAATGCCATGCGCACAAGACCCTCGCTCCCAGAGAACCACGCATCAAAGCCCGAAGACCACGGCCCATGGGTCCTCGGCGAGAGTGAGTAAAAGTCAGAGACCGAGATGAGAGAAGGACTCTCGCACGTAAAGTTACCCTCATTAGAAACAATGAAGTCAAAGCTCTATGCTCTGCCCTGCTGAGCGTTTTCTAGGTCGCTAAGGATGACGATTGTGCTTGTGCATACCGTGCCTCTTGCAGCCTATATCCTGTTTGCTACTGACACAATATTCCGTTCTATAGCAAAGGTCATGTACCTATTTACGGTCCACACACAGGACATACACACACAGCCATAGATTCATTGGCACACTGCCGCAGAGGCAGCCAACCGAGCCAACAGAGCGAAGGTAAGTGAACACAGCGTGCTCGCACGGAGGCGGTTAAGGACGAAACGAAAACAAAAATACATAAAAGGTGTATGTCATCCACATTTAGAGCAAATGGAGGTTGCACGACGACGGTACATTGGGGCGCGTCAAGATGAAATCGGGATCACCAGGAACAAAGACCGCCATCATCATCCAGACGTGCTGGTGGAAGTGTCCCCCGAGTCCCAAGGATAATCCCGTTCTCATCTGCGGCCCGGTGGAGGAATGAAAATGACTCGTTAACGACAGGTGACAATACGTTCCTGGGACCGTTGCCGCTGCCGTTACCATTGCCATTGCTGTTGCTGTTGCTGTTGCTCCTTCGGGCTATGAACGTCGCAGGACATTCTCGTATCTTTTCATTATTAAATATTCCCGCTGGGTGGGCGGGGCACTTCCCTCGTCATGATCAACATCATAAAATGCATACGGCTTGCAATAATAAACCGTACGCGCGTTGCTCCCTAAAATATTGCCTCTGTGTGCGGATCGAGCGGCTCGGGCGGAGGCGTTGTTGCGTTGCTGGATGTCCAAGGCGAAGGACTGGCAGCACTGGATTTCGGTAGGGTGGCTGAATGGCTAGGGGTAATATGGGAAACAATTGAAGGACACTTTATGGGGCGACATGTGTTTTAGTTGCCCCCCGAATGGGTGGAGGCTTCCACCGCCTTTCACTAGCTTTCGCTGCGCACCGTGCGTGTGTACGACGGCCGTCGCCGCCAGTGAGGATTCGAGGGTGAAAAAATCCCGGCACAAGCCAGAGTCCTTTGTGTCGTTACGTGTGTCGGCCTCCACCGTCGCACTCTCCTCTGACATTTCAGCTTTTTCATTGTCCTCTCCCCCTGCAGCTGCCAAATATTTGGTGGCAATTACGTGCCGCCGGCGATGATGACGACCAGGGCGACCGACGGGGTTGACAGGGTTGATGGTGAGTTGATGAGGGGCTCGACGGGGTCGACGACGACGACGACGACGAGGTGAAGACACATGCCAAGGAGGATGAAAATCAGGTCTGTGGACACATACGTGAGAAGTTTTTCAATTGGCGACATAAGCAGGTGTTGTCAGAGATTTTCTTTCAACTCCCATTCGCCCATGCCACCCACCCGCTTTTCGTTGCCTCTGGTTGCTAAGCCGCGTGCGAGGGTGGTGACTCTGACGATGTCCCCGGCGGCGGCGGGGCTTCAGTCCAGTGAATGACAATAAAGCTCATACCCATCGCCGAAGGCTCTGGCTCTGGCTGCGACTCTGACAATGCCAGCTCATGGCAATGATGCCGGTGATTACGTCGATGCGAGAGCCTGATGACGATGGCGTTGACGACGGTGACGAACACGACAATGCCTGTGATAATAACAATAATCATAATAATGTTGATTAGATCGATTTATGATTTCATAAGCACAAGCCGCCGGGGAATCCCGTCCGTGTGTGAGGTGGATGCGGATCCAAGTGCGAGCCTCGCCTGGGTGCGTGTGCGTGTGCGTGTGCGCGCGCTTGTGTGTGTATGAGTTAATAAGTAACAGGAGGCGGTTAATTAAATGTAACATCTTGTCGGGAGGGTTGTTTTATTAATAATTTCGGTGGGCTGGCCTAAATGAGTTCGAAGATGTGAAACATTAAGGTTCCTTGTGGCCTCTCGGGTGGGTGGAGGGGCTTGGCGGCTGGCGGTTTGCTTGGATCCGGGGTTAGGCGCCTCAGCACGTGCTGGCGATTCAATAGAAATCACAACAAAAGGACGAAACGTAGGGGAAAAAATCACAATCTTTAGACATCTGACTGAGCTTGGGGCTGAGGATGTTGCGGCATCTACTCGACACAGCACACATCCTGTGGCTAGTGTGATGAATTTTCCGAGGAGCAAAAACTGATGGATGAAGTAATTAAATGAATGTCGAAGGAACGGGAGGGAACTTAGATTGGGTTCCAGGTTCGTTCCCTTTAAGGCTTTGGAGGAGATTAATGACCAGGGAATGAACTGAAATTGATGGAAAATGCGAGTGGATTGAAATCAAGGCCAATTCGAAATTTGTTTTTTCTAACTTGCTTCGTGGTCTGGTGGGACCCTTCATCGCCCGTGGCGGAAGTCATTCGTCTTTCACAGAGGATGTGGCAACGTGTGGATTATGCAACTATGCTCAACGAGTTCCATAGATCACAGCGAACATTCATCGTGTTCATAGCTGTACCAAAAATTGACAACCGAACCATATAGCCCAACCGTAAAGGCCACGGCACAATGAACGGTGCGTCGCAAGCTGAACAACGACCGTCATAAAAGTGAATCACGACTCCGCGAGCCATCATCAACAGACGAAGAAAATTAAAGAAAAAAACCGGCATTTCATCATGATCGGTATGAATCTTAAGTATCGACTCGTAAAAGATCCAAAACCGTCGTAAAAAGGAGCAGTGTTTCGGGCTGGAACCAGTCAAACAGGTTCTCACATGCAAAGCCACGGGAATGAGTTACATGGAGACAGTGACGCATGGCGCAAAAGAGCCGCCTTTACAATCATTCGCCTAATCTGTGGAATTTCTAGATGGGGTCAAGCTCAGGGACAAGTCAGCAACTTGGCTTAAGTACCAAGAGCTAGACGAGAGGAAGGAGTATTTTTAGTTCACTTCCATCAAGCAAATAAAGAGAGTCATTCAAAGAACTTAGGAAACAACGAAAGACTAAACCATTTTGGTGTGATCCGAATTTACTTCCGGCCGGTTACAGTTCGGAGCTGGGAATGAAGCCGTGTGGATCTGCTGGAGTCTTTGAAGAAGTGAGCATTCAGAAATCTCCGAGACATCAGACCTGGGCTCTCATCTGGTAACTTTTAAGACGACCGTTGTTCAAACGATGGCATTAAATGAGGTCGTCAAGGAAGGTTCTCATTCATTACATGGATGAACATCCTGAAATGGGAAAAAATTACAAGCCAAGAACCACACAAGGCAGGCAGTCTATTAACAATTTGTGGGCAGATTTGGCTCACATTTCATTAAAAAAAAAAAAAACAGGGGGTGGGCCATCTGATCAAATTCCAATATCCGAGCTGGAGGAAAAAGCAATTCAGATGGCTTCCCTTCGTGTGCTGCTGTAACAGGTAGCAGTTCGAATTGCACGGAGAGCCGAACAGAGCGAACTGTGAGACGGATAAATATGCGAACCAACCATTGGTAGCCACCTCCAGCTAGGACCTCCAAGGTACCACCAAGTGCAAGGAATATATGTCTACCGCGAGCTGCTCCTTCGGTTTACCGTTTCTAGCACTAGAACAAACGCCTCTTTCGATAAGCGAAAACTTTGAATAAAACTAAAAATCCAAAATACAATTTCTTCTTCTTCTTTCTTCATTTGGCGCTACAGTCCGGGGTGGACCTGGGCCTCAACCAACAAGCCTCTCCAGCTAGCACGGTCTCTGGCTAGCTGTCTCCAGTGTCGCACGCCAAGTTGGTTGAGGTCCTTCTCCACCTGGGTGCGCCACCTTAAACGCGGGCGTCCTTTGTTGCGTTGTCCCACGGGACAATTAGCAAGTTTATTCTTTAAAAATAATAATATTTTTTCCTTTTCGTGTAAAAGTCAAAGAGGATCCGATGCATCTCTAAGCGTCCTTCGCTTTCGCAAGAGCCTAAAGGAATTTTCACTTTCTTCGTCATCGAAAAACAACACATTGTAATGCCGATGCATTTTTTTCGATTTTTATTAAAAAAAAGTCAGGACGAAACTAAACAACAACCAACCACGAAGTATGAAACGATTGTAAAATGGCAATCGTTCAATCACGTTCGTTTAATCGTCGGCTTTTGACAGTTCAATGAATTATACGAAGCAATAGTGAATCGTCAAAAACGACGTCAACTAGACGATTCAATAATTTTAGCGTTACACGAAGTAATACAATCGTCGAAACGACGTCGTCAGATGATCTTCGTCTTACGCGATGTCTAGGAGTGGTGGAGATGTTTCACACTTTTTATGTCATCTCCATGCAACTTCCGCAGAAGTCGATTCTGATGACACGTAATATTCTGCCGTGAACCCCTGGCCTGGTCCATTATTTTCCATAAGATGCACCCTGTAAAGAGAAACTACGCCATGGGCTGGAAATATGAATAATGTATACGGTCCTGATCCCTTCGATTCCACTCCGGTAGTTTCGATGTCAAAGATTTACCACACTCCGGAAGGCCAATGGTCGAAAATGTCGATAAAATCATAGTAATCGTTTTGTCTCGCTGTCTCGTAAGCACTGATTCCATTGCCAAGGATCAAACCAATATCAAACTGGTTGGAACCAGCCTAACAAGAAGTATGGCTACAGGAGTTACCGCCAATTAACCTCATGGACCAAATTTTCATCTGCGAATCACTGCTGAATCGCAACAACATCGACCCATTTTTGACACGAATCACTAACGTCAAGCGCAGAAGATTGGTCGACTCTCGGTGATCAAACACCAAGCCGGGATTGACGACCAGAATGAACCTAATTTGGACTTCTATTGTTAAGAATTAGGTGGCCGTGACGTTGTGGGTATGAGCGTCGACTCCGACGCAGCTTAACCCCGCTCCCTGAGTTCGATTTCCCGCCGGTACGACCAAGAATAATTTTCTCGAGTTCGAGTCGGTATAAAACTGTAGGTCCTATCTACTCTATTGTTGATCAAATCGACTTAAGTTCTCGTCTTGGTATGATAGATTAGTCAGTTGCTAAAATAAAGAAGGATTTGTTCTTATGCTCGTGGGTCGCCGTGACGTATTTCGTAAGTGCGTCGACTACTACGCAGAGGGTACCAGGTTCGATACCCGAATTTATCACCTTTGATTTGAATTCACCTCTTTCGAGTCAGTGACAATTCTCAAAGAGTATTCCTGTCTAGAAAAAGCTTCTCAACTTCGCTGTTCGGAGACGGCATTAAACTTTAGGTCCCTTCCACTCGTGAAAATAACAACAGTGTGCGTGCTATTGTTGGAGTGGTTGCTAAGAAGCTAGGACCAGGTCCACCTCGGACTGTCCCGCCACCCATATTATTATAATTGTTCAATCATTTATTCCCAATCTTCAGAAGACCAAGTCAATGCAATTCTCAAAGCAGTGGCCTACTATTTGCAACATTCCGCTGATAGAACTAAACTTAACCGCAGTTGGATAATACTATGGGTGATACAATTCTATCCGCTATAGCTTCTAAAAGACCAACTCGTATTGATCTTTCATGAGTCGAAGCGAGCTACAGTTTTAAGTCGACTACGAAAGCCTTTTATAGACAAAAGTAAACTCACTGTTGCCAGCGACTCAAGAGAGGTAGAACGGACGACTTAGAAGTCTTGAGCACTAATCACATCTTAAATCTGTATACAGACAGTTCAAAAAAAGAAAGAGGATTCGGCTATTCCTCTGAACAACTCAAACATCATCAAACAAAGTCTTTCCAGAAGACTCCGAGAATATTACTCCACTTTTCAGGCATTGATTATGTTATTCCGCGAAGCACTGTCTTGGGTGGTATAAGCATCAGTGCAGCGATGAAGACACAGAAATCTCCCCAATCTCAAAACTCGCTATCTAGTGTCAGGCCATAAAACATTCGGGGCAACAACTCTGGCCTTTCAACTGAAACCAAACTCAAACTACAGTATGGAGATGTAATCTTTGGTTAGGATGAAATCTAGTAGAACCACCCAACTGCTAGTGGCTGCATAGAAGCGCATACCAGTCTCTAAGATGATCTGATCCTGCTGATGACTAGTGGATCTCAATCGCCCGTAATGACAGCTCTTTCTTAAAAGAGCTTATGTTTGCACGAAATTTAAGGCTGTGCTTACTTATGGTGTATTATTCGTTGCAATTCTGATGGTAATGCTGTTATCGTTCCCTCGTAAGAGCCCTCCTATTTACTGGTGAAAAACTAAGAGTGTCGTGTTTTACAAGCCTCTCTTTGGGAGAACTTTTCATCGGAAATTCAATCGCCATAGACAGGAATAGATGGTAATCACTTGTTGCTAGATCCAGACTATAAGATGGATGCACAAAGACCTCTTAACCAAGCTCTCGGAGCTTCTTGCGACTCGCTATCGCTTCGTGTGGCCTGGCGCTGTCTTTATGTTACCTATGGGCTATAGCTGACCGCTTCTGAGCGTTTGATTCCTTCAGACGGTCCAATTGTTGACAATATAATATAATATGGGTGGAGCTACAGCCCATAGAAGGCCAGAGCCTACCTTCTACAGCAAACACTCCTGCGTGCTATATCTCTTTCACGTGTGGAAGGGCCCTACAGTTTTATACCGACTCCGAACGGCTAAGTTTGAAAAGCTTTTTCTACACAGCTATGAGCTGAAGAGGTGGGGTCTTGAAAAATGAGTTGGGTCGAACCGGAAACCGAACCCAGGCAGCAAGGATCAGTTGCGCAAGTCTCTACCCACAACTCCACGGCCACCAGTCATAGATAAATATTGAAAATAATAACGGACCGAGAATGAAACCCTAAGGAACACCATTGCGTACACCTCCAAAATGATGGATCTCCAAATCCAGATGATGGAGACAATTTAAAAACCTTGCATTTGCTCGAGTTTTGTTTGAGAGTCATGCATACAGAGCCTGCAGGGCCAGTTGAAGCGCAAGGAATATTTCAATTGTCACACCTTCGCTTGGCACTTTTTACTTTACTCGTTCCAATATCTTGAACTTTACTTATCTCGTAATACCTGAACTTAACCCTGTTGTTTGTGATTTCCAAGGACCTTATGCTCGTTAGTTTAGGTGGTGGTGGCATGAGCCCCCCATGGACCCATTTGTTCATAGTGCAGTGAAACTTCTCTTTACGGACACCCCTCTATAAGGGACACCTCTTCTGCGGACACCACGACGCGGTCCCGACATGAAGGTGTTCGTGTGTTTCAACCCCTTCAGAACGGACACTCCTACATAACGGACAGGCATGATTCCCCCCTCTGCTGTCCGCTACAGAGAAGTTTCCCTGTACTGCCACTAAACACAGAGTAAGCCTACTGACCTTGTAGGCAAAATGTTTCAGAGGACTTGCGAAATTGATGAGATGGTGTGGTCTCACCCCAAATGAAAAATTGGTTCACAAAGGATAGAAAACTGAAATGAAACACACCACAGGCACAAGCATCCATTTCCATTGCTTTACCGAACCGTGCGTCGTCGTCGTTGTACCCTTGGTCGATTACAAATTCCATGCATTTCGCCACTTTCGGCCATGAATTCAGCCCCAAATTCGGCACCAACATCCACACACCAGCACGGAGATCAAAATTTTTTGTTCCCTTTTGATAACTATGCCAATTCATTAAGGACCCACCTCCACACATTTAAGTTAAATCGTTACGACACCATCAAGCAGTTTGTGCCGCTTCTACGAAATCCAACCTTTTCGTCGTCAGCGCATCCCGTCCCCATCGTCGTCGTCGTGCATTTTACATTTTTACGAGCGATTCCTCATAACAAATTCAAACATGTATTCACTCAGATCATCCTTTTTAAATGTCTACCTTCATGTAAGCACGGAGCGGCCGGCCGAGCATTGAACGGGAAAAGGATACTTCAACACGAAGAGATTTAAATAATTCACCGTGCGTCATTGGAACGGAACAAGAAGGCAGCACCTCGCCACCAGCCCACTCCGTCACACAGTGGGACGGAGGAAGATCACAGGGATTCCGGAATCCGGCGTCCGGATTCCAATGAACGGCCGGCCGAATCGAAGTTCCTGAGTCGAACAATAAATTGTCATACATTATTCCGTCGTCCCGGAAGAAGTTCCACAGCACACCACCCCTCCCGGCTTGGCATTTTAAAAGTCCCACGTGGCAAATATCTAATCACAAAGGCAAGCAACACGAAAACCACATTACATCGTTCTAAATGCCTTTAAAAGGCTCCCCGAAAGGCCATCCGCACGGGATGCTCCTCTGACTGTGGCCCACATATTCCGGGACCAGCGCACACATCCTTTTTTGAGGCAGCGTGATTCCTTTCTGTTTCTAGTCCTTTTTCCCTTTTCGCCGTCCTGCATTCTCTGCTCATCCTTTTTTGTGTGCGTTTCCGCTTCGACGAGGGACGCCCCCTTCGGAATGTCGCTCAAATAGTTTCTGTTGTCTTTCGGACAGTAGGTCGTCCTGTGCGGCAGTCTGCTTGGATTCCGGCAACGGCCAACATCGTCGTCTCATCACTCTCATCATCATGCTCATTGCTAGTTTCCTGTGACACTGATTGAGAAAGTAGTTCGCTTCGGCGGCACCGAGAGCTCGGCCAATACTCGCCGCATCCTGCCACTCACTGGTGACCGGAGAGCCAGAGAGTGAGAGTGCGAGCGAAAAGCTACTGATGTTGAGAGCAACATGCAGGAACTCTGAGAGAGGCAAACATGTTTGAGATTATTCGGTTGGTATTTGTTTGTTGAGGTGGGTTGCATTGCGGTGTTGACGCCGCACAATGAGTCCAATTGGGTTGCTCCTGCTGCCTCGGCCGGGTGGCTGTGTCCTCGGCGTGGCGCAGTGAATCTTTGAGTGGACTCAAGTGGACGCTTTCCAACGTAAGGGATTTGTCTTGTATTTGTTCAGGATACGGGCTCATTAAAAGGTCTGTCTGATTACATAGACAAATGTTTCGGGGTGGAGTTGGGCGGCGGCACCGTGGGAATGGTTGACAAATGGACAAACAGCAAACGGCCTTTGATGCGACGGTAAAACTGAGCAAATGTTGACTGAAATATGAGACGATTCCGAAGGTCAATCTGGTCATTGGAGCAAGGTTGTCTGTTCGGGGCACCTTCGGGGAGGGGTGGCCTTTAAGATGATGGCAAATAGAACAGGTATTTGCCGCTGGGATGGTGGCTGCTTTAAGGTTGTCATAGAGAGAGTGATTAAAAGGGGCTATTGGTCTAGTCTGTCAAAAAGTGCCGAGCATTGATTGCGAAAGAGTGACGAAATTGAGAGTGCGGGCATATCGGACAAATATGTTATGTGGTGGACCCAATTTCAAGGACTTTACACCCTTTCTTCACTATTTTTGAGATGTGAATCTGATGTGTGGTGTCAATTTGACAATGTTTTTTAGAGTCAAACAAATCGATCGATTATGCTGAAATTTCATTTGCGATGAGTCCTTCGCATAGAACAAAACGGTGTTCCTTAGAGATTGGTCTCACGGGCATGTCAGCGAACACTGTGAAAATTTGCGTTCGGAATTCGAGGGCACATGTGACTTTTAGCCCATTTTTATGTTTGTGGTGGACTGATGAACTAATGTGTTGACCGGTGGCATTTCGGCACGGTTAAATCGACAAACTCGGCTCTCGCACACGACGACAAACTTCCGCCGCATTGTTCGTGGCCTAGCTTTGAAATTGTCTTCACTCAAGGCCTCGTCCAAGTTCAACGAAAACGATAGTCAGCTGAAACTTTTCTTATTCTTATTCCATTCTGGGAACAATTTATTAAAGATCAGAAAGGCAATAAAATCCGAAATGTAAAGAATGCTGTAGAACAACGTTAGTGGCCATCGGTTGGTACTGCGCTTACACCGAAAATGCCAACTATCTGGTTGAGAATCTCGAGACCAGCTGAGAAGCGAAGTCTTTTGTCGAGACTGATGGTCATGGTGACATTGGATCGTTTCGTCTTGAGAGCGTTGTCTGGTTCAGCTGCGATTTACAAACGTATTCCTTGTCCGATAACACTAGCATCACTTTTGTAACTCTCTTCCGAGTCACTTTCAGTCTCGTTGGGTGGATATTCTTTATGATCAGAGAATTCGGCCAGATCATCGCTGTCTTCGGTTTGCCGTACAAACTGTTCGCAGAACTGTTCATAATCATAACTTGAAATAATTCACAGCAAAAGTTTGCACAATCGAGTAATAAAGAAATAACGGAGGGGTTGTCACAACACTGGCGCGAAGAACTTCATTTGAAGATTAAAACACATTGTGTCAAATTGGCACCAAACATCACACTTGAATTAACGCTTCTACAATCCTTCAAAGCCTTCTGATGACAAACATTTTTTTTGTACAGAAACTAGACGTGAAAGTACACTGGTGAGCCCCGCGAGCATTTGGGAATATCACTAGAAGTATTAGGAGTTTTAATAATAATAATATGGGTGGCGCGACAGTCCGAGGTGGACCTGGGCCTAGCTTCTCAGCAACCACTTGTGTTGTGCACAGTTTAATGCCGACTCCGAACGGCCAAGTTTGAGAAGCTTTTTCTAGACAGGAGTACTCTTTGAGCATTGTCAGTGACTCGAAAGAGGTGGAGCCGTGAATAATGATGATTCGGGTATCGAACCTGGCAACCTCTGCGTAGGAGTCGACGCACTTACCCACTACGCTACGGCGACCCACTTAGGAGCCATTAGGTCACCCATTAGGAGTTTTGCTTAATTGAAAAAAAGTGTTTCAAATTGACACTGGATAAACACTAGTGTTAATCCCACATAACGAACGTTGACAGGTCCTCTTTTTTTTTTTTTATAATTTGCGCGTGCTCAAGGGATTGCTAATATCCTTATGTGTCCGGGGTCAAGACACAGCACGGGCCGAAGGTATAGAGGGAGAAAGGGAGAGGAGGTACCTGTGCACATTGGTCTTAAATATCTGCGGGTTGTAGTCTGTGGCAAATATTAGCTTGGGAAGAGCATTCCACCTTCGTGCAGTGCGGCTGAAGAACGAGTCTCTGAATTTAACTGTGCGTCCGAAAGTAGGCTTAAGGGTATACTGATGGGCATTCCTGGCGAGACGAGTATTGCGGGTGAATTCATGGAGAGGAGGAATGCAGTTGGCTTGCTCACTTGAGCATCGTTTGTTGAAATAACGATAAAACACGGACAAAGAAGAGACGGTACGTCGATGTTCGAGAGAATCCAATGACTCTGCGATATTGTTGTCTCCTATAAGTTTTATCGCTCGCTTTTGGATTCTATCAAGTAGGTGCAGTGTGGTCTTGGGGGCACCAGACCAGATTGGAGCGTTATGCTCAAGCTTGGGGCGGATGTACGCCTTATAAATCAAAGCCAAATCAGAAGGGTTTGAAATATTTCCTGCATCGATTAAGAAAACCTAAACATTTCGCAGCATTTTTGGCGCCCTCAAATGTGTGATGGCTCCAACTAAGTGTTGTGTTGATACACATACCAAGGATGGAAAGTTTTCCGGTTTCATCGACACAAGCGCCATTCATGGATAATGGCTGATTATGAAGGGTTCGCTTGAGTGACAGCAGACAGCATTGAGTTTTTGAAGCATTGAATTCCACTCTATTGTTTTTCCCCCAGTTAATTATGCTGTCTAGATCGGAATTCAACGTGCTTGACATACGCTGCCGTTCCAATTCTACGGCCGAAGGGCGGGGCCGTGAGTCTTGGAACGAATATGAAAAGCTAAGGGTGCTGCCATCAGCGAAGGAATGGATTGGATTAGAAGTAGCAGACAAGAGATCATTTATAAAAATGAGAAAGAGTGTCGGAGACAGAACTGAGCCTTGGGGAACACCAGCATTTATTTGGTGGATATCAGACTTGAACCCATCCAAAACAACTTGAATTGAACGGTTCGAAAGATCCATAGAAGAAGAGATTCATCGATACCATAGGCACGCATTTTCGACAAGCGAGCTTGATGCCAAATTCTGTCAAATGCTTTAGAAATATCAAGCGCAACGATCTTGCTTTCTCCTGCATTGTGCAAAGACTGGTTCCACTGTTCGGTGAGATAAGCTATCAGATCACCAGTAGACCTGTGGCTGCGGTAACTATATTGTCGGTCATTAAGAAGCTTCCGCGATTCAAAATATTTCATAAGCTGACGATTTATCAGCGTTTCCATGACCTTAGGAAGAAGGGACGTAAGTGCTATGGGTCGGTACGAGGTGGGTGACGAAGATTCGCCCTTTTTAGGGACTGGCTGGACAAATGCTGTTTTCCATCTGCTCGGAAAGAGACCTAAACAGTAGGATAGATGAAAAAGCTTACGCAGTGGTGTTGCCAGCACAGATGAACACCTCTTCAGAAGTATAGGGGGAATACCATCCGGGCCAGCGGATTTATGCACGTCGAGATCTTTCAGTACTCTTGCAACTGTACGAGTGCGGAAGTGGATTTGTCCCATGGTGAAATCAACGCTCTCAAGTACAGGTGGAGACAAATTGGAATCTGGCAGGGTTGAGCTAGCTGGAAAATGAGCCGCAAGCAGATTAGCTTTGTCTAAGGAACTGACAGCTGGAGTGTTATTGTTATACAGATTTTGTGAAAAAAAACAAAGTCGAGTCAATTTTCATTCTTGAATGGTTGAAAGCAACCATCCAACTGGAATTTATTTTACACATACTCAACCCATTTGGGGCCACTTCTGTTCAAATTGTATCTCAATGATATTCAGGATTTTTTCAAATTTTCTAAAAATCATTCTTACATCTTGGATTGATGGAATTCTAAAGTCTCTGTAGATATCGTCGTTTCGTATGTACGTATATACTCAACCCCGCTCGACCTGGATCACCGCAGGGTAGTCATTTATGGCCGCTTCTGTTCAAATTATATCTCAATGATATTCTGGATTTTTTCAAATTTTCTAGGAATCATTCTTACATCTTGGATTGATGGAGTTCTAAAATCTCTGTAGATATCGTCGTTCCGTATGAACCCGGATGCGTTGACAATGGCTTTATTTTGAAAAGTTTGTAGAATGTTTTTATTACTTTCTTTGGTACAATACCATAGTTGTATACCATACGTCCAGAAGGGTTTTAGTACTTGCTTGTATATAAGCAATTTGTTTTCATTACTTAGCTAGGAATATTTTCCAATAAGCGAGTACATGTCTCTATATCTTAATTGAAGCACTTCACGTTTATTTTGACATGCTCCTTCCATTTACATAGACAGTGATGCCGAGGTACTTCGCTTCATTATCAAAGGGTATTTGAACATTATTTATTAAATGGGGCAACTTATTCACATTCTTATGCGTAAAATAAATATGCACGGACTTAGCTTCGTTCAGCTCAATTCGCCGGTTGTTCATCCATTCGTGTACCCGGTCTAAAGCACAATTTTCTAGTTGACTCTTCCACCGTTTTGGTGGTTACCAAAACGGCGGTGTCGTCAGCAAATGTACTTAGCACGGTGCCTAATCCCTGCGGTATGTCGCTACCATAAAGTAAGTAAAGGAGAGGACCAAGAACACTTCCTTGTGGTACTTCATCTTGTATGGCTTTAAATAGGGAGTATCAGATGGATAATTTGATAAAATTGAGTAAGGTTTTCTCGGGAGGAATTGTCGGAGCTTGTGTTTCAACCCTTCGTGCCAAACCTGCTTGTAAAACATCGTGAAATACAGCTGAGCAGACTCGCTTTTGTTCAAAAGATTTTTCTACAACATCAGTTATTGGGTGTACTTGGTTAATATTCGAATAATAAAATAATATGGGTGGCGCTATAGTCCGAGGCGGACCTGGGTCTAGCTTCTCAGCCACCACTCGTGTTGTTCCTTCACGAGTGGAAGGGACCTACAGTTTAATGCCGACTCCGAACGGCGAAGTTGAGGAAGCTTTTTCTAGACGAGAATACTCTTTGAGCATTGTCAGTGACTCGAAAGAGGCGGAGCCGTGAATTAATCAAAGGTGGTAAATTCGGGTATCGAACCTGGCACCCTCTGCGCAGTAGTCGAAGCACTTACCCACTACGCCACGGCGACCACTAATTCGACTTAATATTCGAATGGTTACTTCTAAAACTGAATTGGTGAATAGGAGTAAGTCGTCATTCTTCCACAAACAGGCTTAACCTTAGGGTCACCTGCGAATCTTCACAGATGGATCGAAGATGGATGCAGTTGTGGGTGCTGGTGTCGATTCCAAGGATCTAAGTATCCAGCTATCTTTCCGACTACCTAATTACTGTAGCGCCTTTAAGGCTGAAACTATAGCGATTAAGGAAGCCCGGTCCTGACTAAGAAACAATGTCATATCGCGCAGAAATATCATCATCTGTGCCGATAGCCAGGCAGCGATCAAATCTCTGGATTCAGTCACTTTTATTTCCAAGGCTTCCCTTAATTTCCGCCTATCTGTTAACGAGATGGCCATGTTCCTTAACATCCAACTTATGTGGGTACCGGGACACTGTGACATGCCAGAGAATTGCGAAGCGAACGAACTCTTTAGAAAGGGCACACACTCCGTCCTCTTTCCGGGTGGAGACCCACCCTCCATGTCTATGGCTACTATAAAACGTCTTCTAAAGCTTAAACGCTTGCTCAAACAGCACCGCGGGTGGACATCTGGCACAGGATGCCTCATTACCAAACACCTCTGGCTTATGCTCGATCCCAAACGTTCGCTTAGCTTGATCAGATTAAGTAGGCCGCACCTCAGATCTCTTATTGGCGTTTTAACAGGGCATTGTGCCATCGGAACTCACGCCTCTGGACTAGGCCTTACCTATAATGATTTCTGTAGAAGCTGCATGGACGAGGATGAGGAACAAACCATCGAACACCTGCTTTGTAGCTGCAGTGCTCTCTTTGCCCGTAGATTCAGACTACTGGGGGCCCATTTCCTGGCTGAACTGAGCAGCATCAGAATCAGCCCTCTTCTTCGGTTTATCAAAAGCACAAATTGGTTTGCGGAATAGATAGCCTAAGATCAGCCTGTCCTAAGTGTCTGCTGTCCGTATGCGCGGAAGTCAGCCACCTCAACCTAACCCAACCTAACCTAGGGTCACCTTAGACATTTGTCTGTTTTGGGTTTACGCGGTTTCAGTCCCATACTATTTCCGCCACTTTTCACTGACTGTGGACATGTTCTAGTCTTAAATCGACATAAATAAGGTAGAGACATTTAGAAGCGCCTTCTCAGATAATTCTTCCAGAACTTCTCCTGTGATTAAGTTATAATCAGGACCTTTTTTGTTTTTGAGTTTTTTCAATTCTCCCTAAGTTCTGTCAAAATAGCATTCCTTATGTCAATATTTATGTCTGGACCGTAGGAGTCTACAGGAAGTCTTTGTCCATCGCGTGATTTAAATGTTGCTTCCGAATGATCTGCGAAGAGATACTCTTTCTCTTTTTCTTCTTTTGGCCACTCTTATTTTTTTCCGGACCGTGAGGGGGTGGGGAGGGGGGGGGGGCTATGTGGTTACGGTTTTCTTAAGCTGTTAGCTGTTTTCCAGAGTGAGTAGCCGGTTTCCTTTTTCGGAATCTTCAGAACGCCTAAAAGACTTAAAGTATCAGAAATAAAGTATTACAGAGAGGCCCAATTTCTTGCCTCTTAAAATTTTTGACAACTGTTTTTTATCGTTTTCTCAAACCAAATTGACCAATCAGAGGACGGCATACACGTTATTTCATGAAAAACCGTCAAAAATTGATGAATATCTGTCAAAAAAGCACTCAAACTCGTCGATGGACTAGGGGACATCAGCTGTGAAGGTGGCTGTCTCTGTAATACTTCATTTCTGATAAATATCATCTTGTTGTGAAAAAAGGTAGCACGTCAATTCTAGTCGGCTGTAAATTTAATTATAAAAAACTTTCTCTCCCTCTATTAAAATTAATTGTCTTGACCCATATTGCACGTACAGTGGACTCCCCTTAAGTCGGGGATACCGTGGTTTGTTCGAGTTAAAAGGGAGTTTGACTTAGGGAGAGTCCACTGTAATTCTGCCTCACGCTTGTAGTAAAGGGACTTCAGCGGTCTTCAAGGATGTGTGTGGCAGGTAGGTAGAAAGTGGCACTTAGTGCATTTGGGCCAAAGTAGGCTCGTTGTATTGCCACGTAGGTTGGAGGGTTTCAGACAGCGTTCTTACAACAGCCAGCCGGATATTCAGCAGTGATTTGATTGGTATTTCTGTCATATCACTTAGGTTATCAAAGAAGTAGGAGCCTAGTATGGCCTCTCGCTAAGGCGAGTGCAGGACACTTGAAATGAAGGTGTTGCACAGTTTTTTCCTCTTCTTCATCTAGATAGCTAGCTTCTGTAAGAATCATTAGAGAATAGTTTGGGTCTTTTCGCGTGAAGGCAGTGTCCAGTGATTTCTGATTCCAGTGTCCAGTGCGGTTCTGATTTTGGAGCTTTTAAGGAAATCAAACTGTCAAATCTTTTAGAGTCTAGACTGGGCCAGATTCGCTAGAAGATTTAGCAAGTTTTGCCTGTATTACATCTGGCATTGACTTTTAGTTCACTATGATTATTGAGGTGTAACTTAAACTAGGAGAGTTAGGGGAGTTTTTGCGAATTTGCCAGCTGCACAGTTTGCCTTGATGTCCTGGCAAAGGCAAATGTTGAACTGTTGTTGAACTGTGAAGAGATATCCCTTCAAGAGATGCACGACAGCTTATGAATACTTTAGAGTTTATCGAGAACGATGTTAAACATTTAAATGCTGTCTGGCTATCCGTAAAGATGCAGATATCTCGGTCGGATACCACGTTCCACCTCAGCCGGGGCAGGGTATCTCTGATCGCCATTATTTCTGCTTGGCAGCCACTGCAGTGCAAATGAATTGATTTGTTATGGTTAAGATGTTCAGAGAATACAATACTTCCTTCCATCTGTGTACAAATGTATGGTGTAACCAAATGATCTACTATCGTCATACCACAGGTCTCTTTCCGGTTTCGAAGTTTGTCTCTGAGAAGTATACACGTGAGATGTTATCCAGATTAATAGAGGCAGATACTTGTTCTATTAAGATTTTGCCATGCCTGGATGTGCAGTGCTGCCATTGAGAGGAAATCTATTAATCGGCTTGCACAGATGGTTGGTCATTGCTTACCAAGAATATTTTGGGGGGTGGTTTAGTATGGTTGCAAGTCGTTCTCAAGGCTCCTCTTATATAGATGCCAACTTGCCTTTGTACCATTCTTAGAAGTTTGAGATTTGTACCGCCGTTAAGTATGGACCACGCCGTATAAGAGGATGGGTCTGATCACAGCTGTGCCATGGGTGTTGGTGACCCCATTTTTGACCTTAGTATTTTTTGATCATGTCTAAGGCCGTAATAGCTTTTATTGCTCTTTGAAGGATGTGTATACCATTAAGACACAGGACGGGCCAAATGCAATGCAATTATTTTTAAAAATGCAATAAAATGAACAAAATTCAATTTGTTCTATATATTATGGCTGTATTAGTAAGAAAAAATATTCCAATTGATTATGAAATACAACGCCGTTCAAGTGGCTGCCTTCGCAGCAGCGTGGAATAATTGTGTCTCTCCTAGTCGTGTCGCGTCAACATTCCGGCGCTTAGCTGCTCGCCTCGAATGGACTGGAATCACAGGAGACTACGCTGGGCGTGGCCGCCACAGGAATGCGAACAGTTTTCACTGAAAATCTTACGGAAAGTCATGGAAAATGCGATAAAAAGGCGAAAAATGTGTATGAACATTGGCGGCAGCTACTTGACGGATATCATCTTTTCCACTTAACAGAACAAATTGTCATCATCACCATCGTCATCTTCTGATGACCCGCATGATCCCCTAAAGGGATCGTGGGTGTGAAGCGCGTACGAGAGATCTCCCGGAAAGTAGATACTTCGCCATCTACTCTGACTCATCAGGAAGAATGCCCAAGCGTAACCAGGCGAGTTTATGGCCTTGGTCCAATCACCCGGACTTGTGTCTGCCAAGCGGTTGCCTACCTGATGCAATCGCACTCCAGGCCCGCCTTGGAAGTCGTGATGGAGGGGATATTTGTGCCACGTGACTAAACCATCGAAGCATAGCCCTTTACGTACGAAGAAGCAGTTGCTCAACGTTTCCATGTTCCTCACCTATCCTTCCTTCCATACCTATCCCATCTCAGCAACTTGTATTCGCGATCGTATTCTTTCGGTCATTACCCTATGACCATAGGTGAGAGTTGGAAGAAATACTGAGTTTAAGCCCGCTGACCTGGCATTGACACCAAGCTCGGCTGTCCTGGTTACAGATCTGTCAAACTGTTTCAAAACTGATCCAGTTTGGCCAATCCTACAGGAAAGCTCAGCATTGCTCCTCCCATCACCCGTGAAAAAAGACCCCGAGATACTTAAACTCTTTCTCCTGCTTCAATGGGACTCGGTTCGGACTGTAGCTGATGGATTGATTGGATGACACTAGCCTTAAGTACATAAATCGTTTCTGGATTATTGGCATAACATCGGTCCTTCAAGGTTCCCCATCGTACCTCCGAGGTTGCCAATTGACACCGACAAGACAGCTGATAACACAACTTGGGATTTGGTGCGTCAAAGATCGATTGTGGCATGGGCTACGCAACATGGCGTGCGTGAATCAGAGGTCGTCCACATCCATGTCTTCAATTTCAGTAAAAAAAATACGTTAACAAGCTTCTGTGACGCCCACCATTTACAGCAACGTTATTCCCAGCCACATTTTCGAAAAAAAAGATCCAATGAAGCTACCACAGCCACAGCAGCCACATTCTCATCTGCGCGCAACGTACAACGCCGGAGACCATGAGTATTTTCCACTAGCATACCAGTCTCATGAACTTTTTGAACGAACTTGTGTACAGCAGTAGCTGTGGGTGCTTCATTTTGGCCAGAACATATTTTCAAAAATAGTATAAATAACTTGGGCACTCGCTTTGGAAATAAGTTTTGGTCAAGAGACTCATTTCGTTGCGCGGAGGTATGATGCTGACTTTCGAGCGGGGAACAGCTGTCAATGTCAAAATAACCTATGATTTAAAAAAAAACACACTACAAGGTCCCCATGTATGTGTTATTCAGTGTTATGTACCTATTTTCCTTTCAGCGACTTTTCAACGAGGGCTTTTCAAATTCGGAGTCCAATTAGAAAACTCTCTCGAAAGTTTATGACACTTCTTTCAGACGAGTGGTGATTACGTCCATTTAATGGCGCATGGCTGAGACTAATTTCGTGGAACTTCGCTTGGAATTCATCAGAAAAGAATCATTTGAATTGACAGCAAGTGTCTGCCAAGAGTCACCCTGGACGATGAGCATTTTTCTTGAGACGTCCACTCGTCCTTAAGAGCTGTTAGTCAGTTACGACAACAATGCGACTCTTGGCAAACAAGGTCATGTTCCACTTAATGTGTTGTCGAAATGATAATTTCATCTCCAAAAATTTGATCAAATCAAATCTTCATCTCAGGGTCAAAAACTGGACGATACTTTTGCCAGATTTCCAATTCTCGGGAACAGACTTCAAAAGGAACTCATTTCGAAAAAGTTCCGTCGCAGCCTACACTTATATTCCATGTATCATTATGCGTGGACAAAGTCTACGTACTGTTGCATGATATGGTCTCCATCTTTTGAAAATGCGATTTGAAGAAAAGGAAAACTTCAAAAATGAGAAGGGCACGTTTTGCATTGTTAATGACCAGAGCTCAGAATCCGTGCCAAATTATTCTCCGAGATGTGCATTGAATTAATTTAAAAACAAAGCTTGATTGAAAAATGACTGTCGTTAAATATACATCAAATGCAAATATTGAAGAAATATTTAGGGCTACTACAGAGCTCGACGATTTAATCGATAGATGTTATTTCACGACGTCTCACAGCCGTCGAATTCCTCAATCTAGAGAAACAAAATTATTCCGAAAAGGAAAATTTCATTTTAAGCTAATTATTTTATATTTAAAGTGCACTTGTGACATACTACACAGCTGTAAGAATACCTGATGATCTGATGCAAATGGGAATTACAGCCACCCATCGCTCACTGGATATTCACCTCGATTGGCAAACCGGCACTAATGTACGGGGTCTCAGTTTGGTGGATAACACAAAGGAAAGTATTTAACCGGGTACATAGACTGGCTTGCACTCCGTTTGATGCTCCACGTCCTCCACTGTTACTTATATAGCACAGCAATTCTTTACCAGCATTCCTTGCAAGTCTTGCAGGCTTGGATGTCTGACAGTGAGACCCTGGACGAGCCCCTGCGAAGATACACGGACGAATGGAACTCGGACGAAGTTATGGGTGTACGAAAGGTGTCCAAAGACCTCAATATTCCTCACTCCTTGAAGCTCACAGAAACATTTGCTATACAAGATATACCTCTTCTTCTTCTTCTGGAGGCGCTACAGTCAGGGGTGGACCCTGGCTTCAAGCAATAAGCCTCTCCAGTCGCCACGATCTTTAGCCAGCTGTCTCCAACTGCGCACACCAAGTTGCTTGAGGTCCTTCTCCACCTGGGTGAGCCATCGTTTCCGTGGGCGTCCTCTATTGCGTTGTCCTACTGGTTCGGAGTCGAAGACTCTTCGGGCCGGAGCAGTGTTGTCCATGCGCTCTACATGGCCTAGCCATCTTAGGCGTTGAATCCGTTGACGCCTGACTAGGCTCATGCCGCTGTACAGCCCGTTCAGTTCGTGGTTGAATCTTCTTATCCAATGACCGTCAACGCAGACAGGACCAAAGATTGAACGCAGAACTTTTCTCTCGAAAAGACCACAAGTTCAGTGCTTCTCCATCCCCTTTTGAGATTCTCCATGCCTCCGCACCATAGAGCAGGACAGAGATGATCAAGGTGTTATATAACGTTAGCTTGGTCCTTCGAGAGAGGACTCTACTACTCAATTGCCTCTTGAGCCCAAAGAAACAGCGATTGGCAAGAGTAATTCTGCGTTTAATCTCGGTACTGGTGTCGTACTGTTCACTTGCGAGCCGAGGTAGACCAAGTCCTTCACTACCTCGAAGTTATAGCTGCCTATGGTGACGTGTTGGCCAAGTCACCGATGTTGTGTGTCCTTTCTTGATGACAGCATATATTTCGTTTTGCCCTCGTTCACCGCTAAACCAATTTTGGCCGCCTCCGCTTCAATACCAGCAAACGCTTTCATTGACTATTGGCTCCCTGTGTTCGACCAATCACGTCAACGTCATCCGCGTATGCTAGCAGTTGTACGGACTTTTGGAAGATCGTGCCTCTTGTGTTAGCGCGTGAGTTCTGCACGATCTTCTCAAGAATAATGTTGAAAAAGTCACATGACAGCGCGTCGCCTTGTCTAAAACCTCTTTTGACATTGAAGGTCTCTGTGAGTTCCTTACCGACCTTGATGGAGCAGCGAAGATGCACTATATTGGCTCAAAAACCATGTAACACTCAAGGGATATCACTTTCTGTTCAGACTCCCAAAAGGAACAACATAGACATGCGGATTGGAACATCACGTGGTAAGCACTGGACATTAAAGGGCATGCATTAAAATAAAGGGATGATTGCTCGGTCTACTCAGGTCAAGCAGATCTCCACTCAGGGTACCCATCGGCGTCATAACCGAACAGTACGTATTTGGCATGCGGGATTGATGTCCCATTTTTCTATGGATGAACAGGAGGTAGAAACCACGAATCACCTCCTCTGTCCGTGTAGCGCTCTGGGTAGCCGTAGGCACTCACACCTAAGGGGCTGATATCTTAATAATCTCTGTGAACTAAATGTCGACAGTAGAAACCAGTTAAATCGCTTTGTCATAAGCACCAACTGGTTCCAAGCTTAGGAGTAGTCATTCCGCGTGGTATCACAATGGGCCTACATTGGCCTCATTGTGACTTCTTTCGGCAGTCACGCACTCCTACCTAACCTAACCTACCAAAGGGTGAACCTGTTTGCGCCTTTATCTCTCGTGAGGGTGTTCGATGATATTGTCACTATGTTCGACATTACGTTGGTATTTTCAAAAGGATGACGATCAATGGTGGTGTTAACTTATATTCGTAGTAGTATTTTCTTTTAGTGAGCCAACCAAAAAATGGCGGAAAACTACAGGAAAGAGTATTTTTGTTGAATGCTTTTTGAACAAAGGTTAGATACACATAAGTTAGGTTAAGTTGAGGTGGCGGACTGCCGCGCATACGGACAGCAGACACTTAGGCCAGGCTGATCTTAGGCTATCTATTCCGCAAACCAATTTGTGCTTTTGATAAACCGAAGAAGAGGGCTGATGAGGCTCTGATGCTGCTCAGTTCAGCCAGGAAATGGGCCCCCAGTGGTCTGAATCTACGGGCAAAGAAAGCACTGCAGCTACAAAGCAGGTGTTCGATGGTTTCTTCCTCATCCTCGTCCATGCAGCTTCTATAGAAATCATTATAGGGAAGGCCTAGTCTAGAGGCCAGAGTTCCGATGGCATAATGCCCTGTTAAAACGCCAATAAGAGATCTGAGGTGCCTACTTAATCTGATCAAGCTAAGCGATCGTTTGGGATCGAGCATAGGCCAGAAATGTTTGGTAATTATAAGCCCTGTGCCAGATGTCCATCCGCGGTGAGCACGGAGTTTGTGCCCTTTCTAGCGAGTTCGTCCGCTTCGCAATTCTCTGACATGTCAAAGTGTCCCGGCACCCACATAAGTTGGATGTTAAAGTACTTGGCCATCCCGTTAAGAGAGAGGCGGAAATTAAGGGAAGTCTTGGAATTCAAAGTGACTGAATTCAGAGGTTTTATTGCTGCTTGGCTTTCGGAACAGATGACGATATATCTGTGCGATATTACATTGGTTTTTAGCCAGGACAGGGCTTCGCTACAGTTTCAGCCTGAAAGACGCTACAGTGATTAGGTAGTCGGAAAGATAGCTGGATATTTTGATCCTTGGAATCGACACCAGCACCCACACCTGCATCCATTTTCGATCCATCTGCGAAGATTTGCAGTGGACCTTCCAGCTTCTGGTGTTCAGACTCCCAGTAAAGTCTGGATATGCTGGTTAAGAAATTCTTCTCGAAGAGGAGTTTTGGTAACATGAGGCCTGTATCTATGGGTATAGAGGCATACCTGCGTAGGATCGTAGAATGTCCAGACTGCAGTTTCTTCCAGCTGCTCAGCGATCTTAATCTAGTCGCCGTTCTAGCTGCTGTCTGTCTGCCAATTTGTTCTATCGGTGGCAGGTTGAGGAGTATGTTTAGTGCTTCGGAGGAGGTAGTCTAATGCATACACATGCCATTCACTGCACACTAGCAAGTGGGATGATGTTGGTTCTCTTATCGAGTGCGGTCCACCAAATTGCGACACCATACAGCAGTATGAGTCTAACTACCGATATAAATAGACAGTGAACCATTCGGGATTGCAGTCCCAATTTGCACCCAATTTACAGCAGTAGGTAGCGTGGTGGAGGCCTCCTTGACACGTTCCTGGATATTTATCTTCCAGATTAACTTCATGTCTAGTTTAAGACCTAAGAATTTAGCGCTGTCGCTTAGCACCGAGGGGGTCCCGCATAGTGTGAGAGGGTTAAAGTTAGCAATTTTATACTTCCTAGTAAAGAGGACTAGATCCGTTTTTTCACGGATTGACACCTGGTCCACTTCAATACACATACAGTACAGTATTTTCTCTACTGACGCAACTCTCGATACACCCATCTCTTTGATTTTAGCAACAGTTTAATTTATATCATTGCCAGCGCAGTAACACTTAACTTACTTACCTATTAGGCCGGCCCAGGGTCTGAGCGTGAGCAAATCGCTGCCGTCCATCGCTGACAGTCCACTCGTCAAGACGAAACTGTCTTGCATTCCCGATAACTTAGTCTTTACACTGGAGATGCGATCTTCCTCTCCTTCTCGAACCAGGAGGATTCGATTCGAAGACTCTCTTAGCTGAAGCATTGGTGTCGATGCGCTCAAAATGGCCGAGCCAATGGAGTTGACCGATTTTGCCTGCCGGACTACATCCACATCCTGGTAAAGCTCGTAAGGTTTTCAAGTTATGTCTTCTCCTCCATTCACCTCACTCGCAGAGGGGACCATATATCTGACGTAGAATTTTTCATTTGTAGGCATTAAGAATCAGCTATGCTGTTTTGCTTATCGTCCTGCTTTTGGGTCCACATACCAGCTTTATGAAGTCGCCACGCAGGGAAAGCCTTGCTGAATGAATTTCCTTGAATTTAGCAAGCGATAGACAGATGATCAAACCAGAATCAATAAATCTTCCTTGCGGCAATTAAGAAGCAGAATCATTATTCGACGAGAAGGCATTCATGTCGACTCCAGATATTGGAGCAACATAAACAAAAGGATTCTCACAAATCCTGTTGTGGCCTCCTACACTTTCACTGACATGAAATTGAGGGGAAAGGTGTGGAGGTCAGGGGTGTCAGGAAGGCAAGCATCCGTCGAGGATGTGATGGAACTTGCTTCTATTTCGGAAATTTTCAAGTCTACCACATGAAGTACTCAAAGGGTAAAATCGACCACATATTGTAATTCTTCCCCTTTAACCTATTTATTGTTGTTTATCGTTTCTTCACCCTTTCTCACATGACAATCTCTAAGCATCGATGCTCTAGTTACGAGAGTCTTGGATTGGGAGCCCTCTAAACAGGAAGCAGAACGTTCGTTTTGGATACCAAGAGAGCGGGCGCAAGAAAACTTGGTTTTGATGACAGGAAGCTGAATGTGTTCGACGTTCAAGGATGAAAGGCAGTTTTAGCTCAGGCTAAGATCACCCATGGCGCACTGTGCTGAAAAGGGTAGTATGAGCTCAAGTTCTCAACCTTCGCGGGTAGCAGATTTGATATTGAAACTAGAAAACATGAGTGACGAGATGAGTACTGCTGGGCCTTCCTGTGGGATTGAGAAATTCACGCTACAAATTTGAAGGCTGAGTCCAAGCTTGCTGTCAAAGTCAAGTAAGCTGTTTTCTTGGTCAGGAAATCGGCGCAATGACCTTAGGAATAACGTCGCGAACAAGCTGCCGATGTTGATCGCCGTGGTAAAGTGAGAAGCACGGAAGTTTGCGAGGAGTTGAATGTTGCTGCATCTTCGAACGGAAAGGGCTATGCTTTGGTTTGGCCACGGGCCACGAATGTCCCCATCGCCACGACTTCCGAAATCGGAGGATCGAGTGTCCTAGGAATCTCTCGTATGTAATTCATCATTACATACCACACACTCTGGCTTACCTCAAGGTTCGGTATTGGCTCCCGTTTTATTTAATATTTTCATGTCCGACATACCAGTACCTAATGGTAACACTTTCCTAGCTTTGTTCGCTGATGACACAGCCCTGTTCTCATCCAATATCTAAGCACAGGACACGCTAACTTCTCTTCAAAATGCACTTGATGCGTTTCAGTTATTCTGCTTCAAATGGAAAATCAAACCGAATGCAGATAAATCTCAGGCTAACCAGCATCGATTGGTCTGAAATCTGTAAGTATTTACTTAGAGTTACTTTCGATAAAAAACTCACATTAACACATTAAAATCGTATATCCTTTTATCAATCGTAAGTAAAAACTTAGTATTGATAACAAACTACTAAGTTTCAAAACGATTTTCGAACCAGTCTTAACGTACGGTGCACCTGTGAGGGCCGATTGTGCCAAATCTCGCATTAAAAAATTACAAATATGCCAAAACTAGTTGCTAGAACTAATGTTAAATCTGCCCTGGCATTTCTCTACTATGAGGCTGCATGAAAAAGCAAATGTAAGTACCATGTCACATCTCATTGATAAATTACACCAGAATTTTTTAAGCAAATGCTCTCATGCTGAGAGTGAGCTTATTCGTAACATCTTAAATTAAGGAAAAATCAATCGTATCTTAAAGCTATAATATTATACGTAGGTTTATCGTTCTTGCATGTTGCATAGTTGTAAGAGTCATTAGTTGTAAGAGTCATAATAGCGGTTATTGATTGATTTTTTCCTTAACGTTTCCTGTTAATGTATTTAATTTTTGTTGTTGTATATACTTTGAACTAACTTAGTTGTAAAGAACTTATGTTCTGTATCTCTAAAATAATACATGTTAGATGTTACTAAAACTGTGCAAATTGAACTTCAAATAAATTGAACTTTGAACTTTGACTCTCCTATGTACGGCCGCTTTCACACAGAAAAATTTTGTCGGCGATTTTTCCATCTTGTCGGCAAGGGAGGTGGGACGTGCTAGGGATAGCCCGCGTCTGGTGTGCTCGGGGTTTGCTTTTGGATGTTCTATTCTCTTTTATGTCTCTTCGTTTTTTCTTTGAGTTGCTTTATTCTTATGTTCTCAATCTTGGTTATGACGCATGTGTTAGAGAGGGTAGAAAGAGTTCAGAATTGCGATCTCATTTGCAGAGACTGAAAGATTTCCTGTGTGAAAGTGACTTGAGATCACAAAATGGACTCTTAGCGAGTTTGAAAGCGGCCTAAAGAACTGATATGACATGAGAGATTATCAAAATTCCCTTACTCTGTGAAACATGTCTTCAGAGAGGAAGCGGAAGCTTATTCTGGTAAAATCAAATATGTGGGAGTAATTCACTGTTTAGTGTGGTTTATGGGCCGGCGGAAACATTGGCCAGTATTTCAGAGATGACCTTGAGAACAACGCTACCGTTTAACAATTTCAAACTTTCTTTTTTCCAAAAATTCGTAAGTGTACATATCATACAACAAATCGATGGACCAATTGACAAACAAGTTCTGTGAACGGTGAATTGTCCGACTGTTTCTGTTGTCACATGCAGCCTATTCTTTATTGCGATACATTGAATCCGTCACGGATGTCTAGTCAATATGCTCGAAAGAGTGGCAAAATTGGACTCTCCGTGACATCCATTGCACACGTAGTCAAAGCCCCTGTTTACATAAAATAATTTTAAAAGATTAAATGGCAGGCATTCCTTTATCGATTCAAATAACAATTTTATGCACTTTTGCAAATTCTTCTTCATGCTTTTTGACAGTCGAAAACGAAGCGCTTAAGAAATCAACTTTTGGTTGTCCTATCTCCAAACCCTGTGCTTGAAAGTTCATCATCTGAACTTTCTAGACCAAAGTACTGCACCTCGATATAAATGACGTAATTATAGACACTGTTTTAAGGCGGTTATCGATAATTTCGATGGGCTCAGTCAAAAAGCTCATTTGTGCGTCAAAGTCTTAGACAAGATGTAGCTTCATTAAATCACACGGAATCTGTTCTAAACTCTTTTTTTCTGTAAAAGTCTGCTATTCATCCACGATCTGCTTGGCCTCAGTCTGTGAGAGAACCACATCATCTGACTATTGCCAACCCAGGAAACTACCCACGAAATGCAACAAATCCCCATATAGCATTTATTCATCCATTAACTGACGTTTCTTCCCCCCCCTAGTTTGTATAGTCCACTTCAACAAATTAACCGTGAGAGTAAATTCTAAGAAGAGCGCTGAACACTCTTCCGAAGGCGGCGTATTCTTTCAGAAGTGATGTACACGGATATCGTGATTGACAAAAATGAAGCGATGCGTCAATGAGGCAATTGAGTGTAAGTGCCTGAAATTGACTCGAGTTCAATGATCTGTCTCTTGATCATTGACACCCTCTCTAGCAGGCTTCGAGCATGGTCATGCTAATTGCGGACCTGCCCTACTGGACACAGGATGCGCGATAAGTCAGTGACTTTCTTCTTGGTTGAACATTGGGGAGTTGATGACATGATTTATCCGCTGACTAAAGGGGTTGTGCTGCGACTTAAGATCCCCGGCGTCCACAGATTCAGCGCCTATGATTGCTAGGTCTTGCAGAGAACATGGATAACTGGGCTTCCGTCCAAGAAATCATCACCTAGCCTGGTGGACAACACAACAACGCACCATTGAGTAGGACCACATAAATTGTAAGAGATATCAGAAAACCATGTGCACGAATTTTGGGACAGCTTGGAAGAGGCTATGATATGTACCTGGAGGCTGGGCTTCGAAGAAAAAGCGGTGCAGCAAGAGGAAGAAATTAACAGGAGAAAGCGCAGGAAGAAGAAAACTACAGCCCGTAGAGGTCCAGGAGCTAGCTTTAACAGCAACTACTAGTGTTGTGCGTGCTATCGTTCTGTCACGAGTGGCAGGGGCATACAGTTTTATGTCGACTCCGAACGGTCAAGTTTGCAAAGATTTTTCTAGAAAATTATTACTCTTTAAGCATTGTCAGTGACTCGAAAGAGAAGGGAGCTTGAAAATTGTTTTTGGTCATACCGGCCAGGAATGGAACCCAGGCAGTGAGGTTCAGCTGCGTCACAGCCTACTTTGACCGGAGATGACTGATTTTATAATGATATCCAGTTGATTATGATATGTGTTATACAAATTTGTCATTGTCGGCATCCCTGTTTAGCGGACAACTCACATTAACGGACAAAATAAATCCAAGCGGCTGGATTATACAACATTTTTCCTATTAAAATAATCTCTTTAGCGGACACGGAAAGTACATTTCATGATTTACGAACAAATTTAATGATGGGAGGAGTAATATTGAAATTTCTTGTAGGATTGGTCAAGCTGGATCAGTTTTGACACATGCTCCACCATCACGACTTTCGAGGCGGACCTTGAATGCGATTCTCTCAGGCGGGCGACCACTTGGCAGACCCAGGATGTGATGGCGATATTGCTATTTTCTTTGTCCTTCCTTAGAAAACACAATAGTTTCTGTTTCAGATCTCTTCTTATAAAGGCGATGTACATGAAGTACTCGTATACTCACACATTTGTGTCAAGGCCAGACAAACCAGCGCTTTTCCTTGAACTTTTCCTATGAAAAATACAATTCAGTTGTTAAGCGAATGACACTTGTTGTCTTTGTTTATGCACATAGCTTACATCCAGTGTGAGTTTATAAGGACTGAAAGCATTGATGCAAGATGATACCTATGAAAGCATAACCTTGGCTTCCGACGTACGAACTGACAATATGCAGCTTATAATGACAATTTTTTTATAGACGAAGGATGAAATATGGAAAATAGACCAAGTGCTCTTAATGTGGGAGAATTGGAACCGGACACCGAAGTGCCATAACTGCCTGTCATACTCTTCCAGACTTTGCTTTAAATGCTGGCAACCAAAAAGCCTTACAAATTTCATCCCATCTTCAATCGAATTCAAGACTTTATTAAGCGCACATCAAAACGTCAAAAAATAAAAATTATTGATTTTAAATAAAAAATAATTTAAAACTGATAGTTTAACATTTTTATTATGAAAACAGTGTTCCACTTTAGTTTAATTATTTCAGTGTAACATACACACTTTCTTGAGCGGGCAAAAATTGCGATCCCGCAGGTGTCCACTTATGAGAGATTTCACTGTATTCTAAAGGGTCGTACAACTATAATGCACTATGTTAATTGTGAGTCACACCTTAACGCCTAGTTTTCTTGCCCAACATAATTTGACATTTTTGTGTTTCAGTGTTTGACAAATTCAAACATCGAGGGGTACACAATTGAGCAGCGCGTTAAGATTATTCACTTTTACGAAAATGGGCGTTCAAATCAAAATGCATTTTGTGGACTTCCTGATTGTTGTGGAAAGCATAATGGACCAAATCTGTCCACAATCGGTAGAATTGTGCGCAAATTTCATCAAACAGGGCCAAAATGTGTTAAGCGGTGAACGAGGGCAAGAAAGGACACACAACATCGACGACTTGGCCAAAACGTCACCATAGGCAGCTACAACTTCGAGGTAGTGAAGGACTTGGTCTGCCTCGGCTCGCAAGTGAACAGTACGACACCAGTACCGAGATTAAACGCAGAATTACTCTTGCCAATCGCTGTTTCTTTGGGCTCAAGAGGCAATTGAGTAGTAGAGCCCTCTCTCGAAGGACCAAGCTAACATTATATAACACCTTGGTCATCCCTGTCCTACTCTATGGTGCGGAGGCATGAACAATCTCAAAAGCGGATGATCTTTTCAGGAGAAACGTTCTGCGTTCAATCTTTGGTCCTGTCTGCGTTAATGAGAGAACAGTACAGCGGCATGAGCCTAGTCAGGCGTCTACGGATTCAACGCCTAAGATGGCTAGGCCATGTAGAGCGCATGGACAACACTGCTCCAGCCCGAAGAGTCTTCGACTCCGAACCAGTGGGACAACGCAATAAAGGACGCCCGCGGAACCGATGGCGCACGCAGGTGGAGAAGGACCTCAATCAACTTGGTGTGCGCTGTTGGAGACAGCTGGCTAAAGATCCTGCCGGCTGGAGAGGCTTGTTGGTAGAAGCTCAGGTCCACCCCGCACTGTAGCGTCACCAGAAGAAGAAGAAGTAGGGTCCTTGGGAAATGTGATATCACCTGTGCACGCTCGCCCAGTTCGTTCTGTGGAAAACTTTGCTCAAAAGCCGATGGATCCACAAAGAGTGACTGTTTGGTGCGGTTTATGGGCTACCGGAGTCAACGGGTCGTACTTTTCCGAAAAAACCAGTTACCGTGAATGGTGTTTTCTATCAGGAGATGATAGCGAACTTCTTGTGGCTAGAAATTGAGAATATGACCGTGGACGACATGTGCCTTCAACAGGATGGTGCCATTTGCCAGACAGCCAACGAAACAATGGCTATTTAGCGCGAGGAATTCAATGGCCGTGTTATCTCACGTCGTGATTCTTTGGACGGATATTTCAAAATAAAGTGTACGTCAGTAAGCCAAGATCAATTCCAGAGGTAACACGACATTAAATCTCAATTATGTCTCAGAATCCTTGAAAATATGGACCAACGAACGAGGGGCAAGAAAAGGACACACAACATCAACGACTTGGCCAAAACGTCACCATAGGCAGCTACAACTTCGAGGTAGTGAAGGACTTCGTCTACCTCGGCTCGCAAGTGAACAGTACGAACAACACCAGTACCGAAACGCAGAATTACTCTTGCCAATCGCTGTTTCTTTGGGCTCAAGAGGCAATTACAAGGCAACCAAGCTAACATTATATAACACCTTGATCATCCCTGTCCTTCTCTATGGTGCGGAGGCATGGACAATCTCAAAAGCTGATGAAGAAGCACTTGGTCTTTTCGAGAGAAAAGTTCTGCGTTCAATCTTTGGTCCTGTCTGCGTTGATGAGAGAAGAAGATTCAACCACGAACTGTACAGCGGCATGAGCCTAGTCAGGCGTCTACAGACTCAACGCCTAAGATGGCTAGGCCATATACAGCGCATGGACAACACTGCTCCAGCCCGAAGAGTCTTCGACTCCGAACAAGTGGGACAACGCAATAGAGAACACCCGCGGAACCGATGGCGCACGCAGGTGGAGAAGGACCTCAATCAACTTGGTGTACTCAGTTGGGGACAGCTGGATAAATATCCTGCCGGCTGGAGAGGCTTGTTGGTAGAAGCTCAGGTCCACCCCGCACTGTAGCGTCACCAGAAGAAGAAGAAGTAGGGTCTTTGGGAAATGTGATATCACCCGTGCATGCTCGCCCAGTTCGTTCTGTGGAAAACTTTGCTCAAAAGCCGATGGATCCACAAAGAGTGACTGTTTGGTGCGGTTTATAGGCTACCGGAGTCAACGGGTCTTACTTTTTCGAAAAAAACCAGTTACCGTCAATGGTGTTTGCTATCAGGAGATGATAGCGAACTTCTTGTGGCTAGAAATTGAGAATATGGCCGTGGACGACATGTGCCTTCAACAGGATGGTGCCATTTGCCAGACAGCCAATGAAACAATGGCTATTTAGCGCGAGGAATTCAATGGCCGTGTTATCTCACTTCGTGGCGATGTAAATTGGACGCCACGATCATTTGATTTGAGTCTTTGGATGGATATTTCAAAATAAAGTGTACGTCAATAAGCCAAGATCAATTCCAGAGGTAACACGACATTGAATCTCAATTATGTCTCAGAATCCTTGAAAATATGGACCATCGGATAGAAGTAGGCCACCGAAGCCGTGACGAGAATTCATCATGATCATCTTCTGACCCACATGATCCACTAAAGGGGTCGCGACGGTAAACCCCGCACGAGAGATCTCCAGGCAAACCTATCCTTAACTCAGCAGGGGTTATGCCCAAGCGTAACCAGGCGAGCTTATGGACTTGGTCCAACCACCTCATCCTGGGTCTGCCAAGTGGTCGCCCACATGATGGAATCGCACTCAAGGCCCGCCTTGGAAGTCGGGATGGTGGGGACATGCTCGTGCTACGTGACCAAACCAACGAAGCGTAGCTCGAAGAAGCAGCTACTCAACGTTGAGTTCCTCGCGCACTATCGTGTTTCTCACCCTATCACAGCGAGTGATTCCCACAACAGCACGAAGAAATCTCATCTGAGCAGCTTTTATTCGCTATCTTCTCCGATTCTTTCGGTCATTACCCAAATTTCATGACCATAGGTGAGTGTTGGAACAAATACTGAGTTGAAAACTGGTACCTTGGCCTTCACACTAAGCTCGGCCTTCCTGATTACATATCCCTCAAGCTGTGTCAAAACTGGCCCAGCTTGGCCAATCCTACAGGACAGTTCAGTATTACTCCTCCTATCACTCTTGAAGAAGACCCCGAGATACTTAAACTTCTCCACCTGCTTCAAGAGGACTCCACTAACATGTTGAGTGCATTCAACAACTGTTCTGGAAATTACCATAACCTCTGATTTGTCCACGTTAAACTTCATTCCAGAATCAGCACATACGGCCATGAACCTATCGTGGCGTTATGTCTGGGAAATGTGAGGATAACTAAGTCATCCGCACAAAGACTTACCCTCAACACTCCCAATGTAAAACATTCCTCGCCTCGGATGCAACATCTAGTCCTGATAATCAATGAAAAGGAGAGGTGGCACGACGCACCCTTGGCGAAGTCCAACGCCCACGATCAAAGGTGTTGATTTAGCACCGTTAACTCGAACACAGCTTCTACAGTTTTTAGGCCACCAGTATGGGCGGGGGCCCTGGTGAACACGTATGCAGCAAGGAAGCTCTCGACATCATACAGGCTCTGCGTGATAAGAGCAATCAGCGGTTTCCGAACAATTTCGTACGAAGCAGCCTGCGTCATTGCGGGTATGGTCCCGATCGACATTCTCGCCACCGAAATGCAAAGGATCTACCTACGGAGATCTGCAAATCACTCGGAGACTAGCGCAAGAGGTCTAAAAAAGGAAGAAAGGGCAACATCAATGGCACTGTGGCAAACCAGGTGGGACACCACAACCAAAGGCAGATGGGCCCATAAATTGATACCCAGAATAGAAGCCTGGACAACGAGAGCTCACGGGAACTGCAACTACCACCTCACGCAGTTCTTGTCGGGCCATGGGGGTTACCGAAAATACATCCACAGATTCGGTCACGACAGCTCACCCACTTGTCCAGAATGCGCGCGCGAAGATGAAGACGCATAGCACGTAATATTCCATTGCAGACGCTTTGCCGTGGCGAGAGGAAGTCTACCAACTCCCGAGCTCGTAGTTAGCCATATGATGGAGTCAGCTGACAAATGGCTGGTGGCATGTTCCTTTATTACAAGGGTGCAGATCGAGCTAAGAAGGCTCGAAAAAGAAAGAAAGGCCGAATTGGCAAATATAGATCACATAGCGTGATATGCTAACCAGCCCCGCGAAGTAATACCTAACGGCAGTTCCGCGGGGAGAGTGGTAGAAGTGTGCAGAGGTGTGGTTTAGGACGTAGGCCCGAGGAAAAAGGAGAATAATATCCCGTGAATCGTTCATGCTGGTAAAAAAAAGCTTCTTCAGTTTGTAGGCCATACAGAGATTGAATGGTCTTAAAAAGAGAAAGAGAATCCCACACTCCTGCAGAACACTCCAGTGGAACTCGGTCATATGCTTTTTCCAAATCTACAAAACAGCTCCCTTCTCAAGTACCATTCTGCTGGTCGGTTGTACTTCTGCAAGGACGAAAGCAGCACTGTTCATACCATACCATCTCTGGCTCGACCATAGCTCTAGAACGCGCTTCCAAAACCTTTGCGAAGATTTCCCGGCGAGACTTAAGAGGGATATGTGCCTGTAGTTGGAGCAGTCTCTTCTGTCTTCCTTCTTAAAAGCCCGTCAGTTTGCCTATCGCCATGTGTCTCACCGCGTTCCCAGGCCACCTTAATGACACGAGTGAACCATAAAACTCCCTATTTACCCATTGCCTTACGCATTTCTGTCCGGATTTCATCCATACCGGCGGATTTGTCAACTTTAAGCGATTCAATCGCCAAAATGACTCCTCCACGATTGGACTATTCTCCGCCCCACTCAAGACTACGGGTCTACCCTCCACAGTGCCCAGTTCGGGATTGAGCAGCTTCGAAAAGTGATCGCTCCATCCCTCCCAAGATGTCCACCTCATTGGAAAGCGACTCCTTCGTTGATTTTAAGAGGAAATAATGTTAAAATGTATATTTCCTTTATTTCTAGTAGCCGTTTGGTATACTAATAATATGGTTGGAGCCCATAGTTAGCGTTAACTTTCTCGGGGCAGACTTGAGATATGCCCCTGTAGCTGGAGCAGTCTCTTTTGTATCCCTTCTTAAAAAGATGGACAATCAGCCCAGTTTGCCAGGTGTCTTAAGTTGGCCGAAGTTTTGTTTCGCACATAATTGTCATAGATCCTCTATCACAGTAAAAATATTAAGACAATTCTCTGAAAACTTTTTGTTTAAATTAACAATTATCATCGTCCGTTTTCGTTGGACCACCCTTTATAACACTCTGGCAACGACGACAAAGGATGCGCAATAAATTGAGCTGCCCATATACCGAGGTGATCCAGCGGCAGTCGTGCAGCATCAAATTGCTCATCACGGACAAGGTGCACCCCGGATTGTAGCGCCTTCCAAAGAAGAACAAGTGAATACTTGCACTTGTTAATGACGAAAAAGATTTATTGCCATCTCACCCGCATTTCAATTTTTCAATTGATGTTCGTCCTTACGGCACACCGTCATAAACATATGCAATCCTGTCCGTCGGCTACCTGCCTGGGGTTATAAAGACATACGAATAAAGCGTCAATCGTATAAACTGCATTTCATGCCAAAACGAACTATCAGTTCTACCGAACCTAAGGGCAAAGCAATCCACAAGCAAATGAGGATTCTCAGGAAACAGGGTGGAAAAAAATGCGTGGTCCGAGGAATAAAACCCCACAGGAAACCGAAAAGTCGTGACAACCAGCACTAAGCAGTGATCCACTTAAGCTACACTTTCAATTACCCCAAATCGCCCAGCCCAACAATGCCATTCGTCCATTTCACGGAACAGGAAGAACGACCGAAACGCACACACCTGTTTCAACAACATGTCGTGTCGTCACTCGCAAGACGACTTCCTGTGCCCGCAACTCTCCGTGTATCTCTATGGCTCGTCTACACCGCTAATTACAATTAACTACAACCTGCCCGTTCAGGTGCAGCAGGACAACCAACCATCCCGAGGTTCGCGGACGAGCCCACACAACCGCCGCCGAGAAGCAAAAACAAATTGTTTCAAAACGCATTAGAGGCCCCTGTTCCTGGAGTGGTGTTGCGTGCTGCCCAGTGAAGTCATTGCCACAAATTTGTGTCTAATTACCGACGCAGCGGCAGCGTACTATGTTGCGCGACATCGTACCAAACGCCACAGCAACACTGTTTCCGCTCAAAGCTCTGCCCGCGTGCGTGGATACATGTTGCTGCGAGAAGTTGGCAAGCCAAAGGTAACCTTTTCTCCGCGATGTCGCTCCCAAGACGAACCAGTTAAACCCGTCGGACCGGTTCCTGGCGTGCACAAAGTAAACACACACGCACACAGGCAAACCGAGTGCTCGCGGCAACATGCTGCCGCCGCTCAACCACCACCGCAACATCGGGCACACACACACGGCGAATGTTGCAATCCAGCTACGTACACTTTCCACACCACTGTACGAATCAGTTCGGTGATAGATCTCTGTTGCGGCGGAGCTACGTTGTTTCGCTATCGGGCGGTGTTCACAAAGCGTGCTTACAAATTTGTGTGAAGACCACAAAAGAAAAAATCGCTTCAATCAGCGTCTCGAGTGAATTTTATTTCTTTTCTGCGGTGTTTTATTTTTGTTTTTTTTTTGGGTGGAAAATCGCGAAATCTTCCACACAAACGTGGTACGTGGAAATTGCTTGACGAATCGTGAGGTTTTGTGTCACCATCGAACGAGAGTGAGTGCAAGTTTGTGACGAGTGTGCACACAGATACTTTCCAAGGAGTGTAGTATCTTGCGAAGGGGAAACAAGTTGTTTCTTGCCGTTCAAGGAATACAATTTCAATTGAATCCTGTTGTGTTTGTTTTTGTGCGACAACATTGTGAAGTGGAGAGGATTTGAGTTCGATTAATTTGTCTCTTGGTGCAACAGATACTACTTGGAAAGTTATCGGCGGCTCCATCTTGGCGTGTGTTTGAATTATTGTGCCCCACCTCAGCAGCATCATGGGTAACCCGTCATCATCGACATCCTCGTCTATGTTGTCGTTGTCGTCGCCGTCGTCGTTGTTGTTGCTTTGCACCGCTCACTACAATTACATTGATACCTGTTAGACGGGTTTTTGTTATTTTTCTCTCCTCCATCGTTTACATCGTCTTTCCACGCGATCCGATCTCAATCTCTCTCTCTCTGTCTCTCTTTCCCTGAGCAGCCTGTGCCGTGCCTACACTTACCTCAAGTCTTCGTCGTCACCGTCGTCGTCTCCTCCAGCTTCAGTTACACTACACACACCTCGTTCCTGTTATTGTCGCTGTCGCTTACGTCTCTTTGCAACGTTTGTTGTTAGTGTGTTTTCGTTTCGATCTCGGCTTACCTTTTTCGTTCGTCGTCTTTTCTGTGTTCGTCTTCGTGTGCGTCTTTCGCGTTTGTACCTAACCTAGCCGCTTGCTTGCATCGGCTCTTTGTGTTCGCGTAGATCGTTGGTTTCTGAGAAAAAGGGCAAAAGGAAAAGCAAATAAAAAAAAAGTAATAAGCAGAAGAAGGAGAAGTGAAGAAGGAAAATTCAAGTGAAGCGCAGGTGATAATAATCTGCAAGAGTGTGTGAAGAAAAGAGAGAATATAGCAGTAAAAGAAATTCCGATACAGAGTGAGAAAGAAGAAGAAAAAGAAAGATAAGTGATCGGTGAATTTAATAAAATATACCATTTTTTGAACAAATTCCGCGTCGCATCCTTTCGTCTCCTGTTGAGTGATCCCGCATACGCGGAATTTCCAGAAGAAGTGCGAGCAAACAGGAAGAGATCCTTTCGGCTCTTATCAAAGATTGTGTGTGAAATTGTGGTTGTGCCGTAAACGCGAACAGCGGGAACAAAAAAAAAAAAGATCCCCAAAATCACCGAAAGGATACACTTTTTTTTTGAATCTGAACCAAACCGGTATCCACAACGCAACCACCTTCCATCTGTACACCCACAATCCGGCAGGGACTAGGAGAGGACAAGAAAGGAAAAAGGATTTGATTGGAATCTCGCGCGTACAAAAGTTCTTCTCATCCGTGGAGAGAAAGAATAATATTTTATTGCATCAACGAACAACAGGATCTGCAGAGAAACTTCAACTCAATGGATACTTCAAAATTTATTTTTATCGGTAAGTTTGTAACCTTGATGGTGTTTATTACACATTTTCTCCCCTTAGGGACATCGGCAGGGACAGCAGTGGGCGCATAAATTGCTGTGCAATCTGTTTGACTTCTGTGGATAAAAATAGCTTTTATGTCATGTTGTCAGCTGAAGTGTGACGATGTTGATTGTGTGTCCTTTGTTGTTGTCGAACTTGTTTCTGACGACGAGCCGACTGATGTCCTGTCAGTTGTGAGTGTTTTCTTTGATTTTGTGCTTTCTTTTGTTTCGCAATGTGCCATTGGAGGTTTGTTGGCGTGCTGTTTGAGAACTGAACGGATATTAAAGTTGTCACAACTTTTCTGCACTTCGTGTCGTGGCTTTTAGCAAGGGTATGTGGGTTGGAGGGGGACGGGGGCTAGTGACAGGTGATGTACTTTGACAACGTTCATGGCGGTTGTGCATTATTGTGCTCGGGTTATAAAAAGGGTGCCATTCATTGGAGTGTTAACGGCATCTTGTTTTTTTTCCGGTGTCAAATATTCGTTTGGCGATTAATAAATGTCGCTAAACTCGTTGCCGTCCTATTGCGCTTTCTTTTTTTAGTTTCGATTGGCATTTCAGTGTTCCCAAACTTTGATTCAGCGCCTATTCAACAGAGCATTTTTGGAATAGGAATAGGAATTTGCACAAAAACGAATCGTTTTGAAGTCTCTTGAAACATAGAACCTGGAACAAGCCTGAAAGCTGCATAAGTTTATTATTCAGCTCTTATTCAGCAGATTTTTGTTGAAAGTATCTGTTTTTTTTTTTCTATGGGAATTTAAGAATTTTGAGAACCATTTTTAAACCTATCAAGAATGGAACTACAGCTGATCCAATGGGTGCTGTTGTTCGTTATTCAGCTCTTATTCAGCAGACTTTTTTTTAAAGTGTCCATGTTTTTCATGGAAGTTGAAGCATTTTTTTTTTCTCTCAAGAATAGAACTTCAGCTGATCCAATGGTTGATGTTGTTCGTTATTCAGCGCCTATCAGCAGATATTTCTTGAAAATAATCACTTTTTTTGTCCCCTTTTCGGCTCCTCCAAACATGAAACTCATAGCGGGTCTAATGGGTGTCAGATTTTGTTATTCAGCGTCAATTCAGCAGAAATTCCTCCAACTTCACATATTTCCTGTGATGTAAAACAACCTCCCGCCGGACCTTGTTTATAACTATAATTTTTTAAATTATTTTGAAAACATCTCCTCTTATTCAGCTCCAAGTCAGCACCCTTTGAATGAAGTTTACGGTCCTGTCCTATGCTATATAAAGGGGTACATCCTCCTTCTTTAAATGACACCACTTCCGACTACTTTCAAAAGTGATCACCCACATTCAGCTCCAATTCAGCACTTTTGAAAAATACCTTTCATGACGAATTTTAAAGTTTCGAAAATCTCTCCCATCCTTTAATGATGTGCGACTAATCTCAATGAAAAACCATTGGATTCGTTTCCTGGAAAACTCATCATACGAATAAATTCATCAATGTTTCATCAATCACCTTATCGATTTTTAAGCATTCTCTTTGGGATTGGAAACCCTTCTGTCATGCTCCCTTTGAACTCATACTCAAACTAAGCCCCTGCTAAAGCCCATCCATCACTCACGTCCAAGACAAATAGCAGTGTCATCTGTCTTCAGCCGATGTTTATGATGACGACGAATAAAGTGTAGTGGGTCTCGTCGGTTTAAGTACATCGTCAACTATCACTCTCGCAGCAGCCCCCGCCCAAAGACTTGTCTATTTTACGATGCTTTACGAACAACCGCGTTCAGTTTATGACTGGTGACATATTTTAGACGTTTCATTGACTCTCATCCATTTTTTTTTTCAATTACAAATTGCTTTTTTGTACAGCTCCCCGCCTATTCAGCATGAATTCAGCCACTTTCAAGTGGATTCCAGTCTTGAAAGAAGCTACTTCCAAAGGCTTCCGACGAAACGAGATTCATTCCTGTTGGCTGAATAGCATCAATAAAAAGCAATCATTGACGTAATCCCCGCAAGTGATTGAAAGTGAATGTATTTTCGATTCCGATCATTTTTGACTGATTGGTGTCTCAATGCGATGTCCTGGAAAAAGTAATTCAACCTGCAGCCTCGGACGCAGAATTAACCCACCCACGCGCTGGTCATCTATCAGGCAGGCCTCATCTATTTCGGGAACTCATCTCTTCTGGCATTTGAATACATAAATGTCAATGCGACAGGCGCCGCCTTCTTGTACCTGAGGTTCGTTAATATTAACGAGTAGTGAGAGAGTGGCGTTGAGACACGGAGGCCCGTATCCGTGAATATTTTACGAGGTCGGCCGCAGCGAAAGTCCTGGGATTCGCTGTTGTGTGCTGTTCGCATGTGCAGATTGTTTTTGTGTTGCAGACGACCAATTAAGGCCGAGATGGTGTGTAGCTTTAAAGTGCAGTGCACCAGCTCCCGCATGGAGTCAAAGGTTTGCAAGAAATTTATGAACTGCATTCCAAGTTGGTGTTTTCACCACGATCCGCCTTAAGTAGGATTAATTGAGTTTAATTAGGATGTGCGACGACCCTTCAATGCACTGCATGTCTGCTGCCTCCTTAAAGGCGTATGTGCATGTGGGCATGGGGCTAAGATGAATTTCATGAATACACACCAGACGGGCGTTACATTTGCGTGAATCAGACGACTGTGCGACCGTGATGATGGAATCAATCGATTTTGAGGCCTTTCAGTGCTGCTGCGTGCACATGAATATGACAAGAGACTATGTGACTGTGGTTGACTTCAAATTGACATCGAGTTGGTGAGGATTAAGAGGTTGGGTGTGGCGGCATGTGTGCGATGGTTTCGTGAGAAATATTGGTCGGAAATTCATGCAAATTGGTGGGGGACACGACCACCCACGCGTAAGCCTTTGAATTGAAAAGAGAATTTTCAAAAAGGGATGTTGATGATCAAAACCGCGTCGCTGGTCTTTGACAGGGGACTTGTGCGACGGCAAAGGTGGGGTACTTCACATCAAAGGGACTTAAATCGCATGGCGATTTGATTGCGCTCTTTAACTGTCTGTGGTGCCAAAGTGGAACCCTGTGTGACTGCAAGAGCTCCTCTCTCATCACTGCCCTCAATCGCCAGTCAATTTGAATTCGTTCCCACCCTTGTCAACAGGTCATAACGATGTTTGCTCCCCTCAACCGGAAAATCTCACAAACTATCGCTTTCCACTCGACATACCAACTTCCCAGCGCATCATGGGACCCTATCAGCGATGATTAGAATCCACGTAAAATTGAATAGCCTCAATAATTCACGGCTGGCTTCACCGCCTTCGTGGCCGGGACGCACTCAGGTATGAAGGGAGAAGCTACAAAATCATGTGAGAACATAATTGGCTTAGGCCGCCGCTGTCTGCGTGGTCCGGCCTAGCACAGACCCTCACGAGGTATCGAACCTCGTAAACGGGCAAAGCACTACCCCTCGTTTCATCGTTCCCGGCCCATCCCCCTCCGGTGAGCGTAACGAATTGAACCCAATTCTCGTTAGTTTTGTGTGCGATAAGGGTGACAGCGCCCTTAGGAGTGTTGTCGCAATCTTAAGTACCTGACACAAATCAAGCCTAAATGACCGGCTATCTGTGGGAGCGGTGTGTTTCGTTTTGGAACTCACGCAAGCATGTGTCAAGGTTGTAATCGCCAAAGCGGCACAATTCGGATCGAGAAACAATGGCCTGACTTACTTCCCACTCCAAGTGAATGCTCCACGAATGTGTGTCAAGTGCAGTGGACAAATTCGCGAATTGCACGTTGCGCTCCTCTAAGCACAGCAATTCGATACGGACGCGGGGAGAGGCCTAGAAGTCAATCATAACTTCGCAAGTGAGCTGCTCAACAAACGAGCGAGTCGAATGAAAAACAATGCACAAGGTGACGAAACTGGGCTTTTGAAAAATCGGATGACTCAACAGTCAGGTGTGTTTTGTTACACGCTTGAGCTGAGGTATTCGTAGCGGCGTGGCGGCAAGAATTCGCATCTATCTGTTTAACGAATTTCGAATGAAAAACACACACACACACGCGCCTAGTGGGGATGATAGTTGAATGGTTTGCGGTTGTTGGGGGGGAGGAACTGAGCAGCATTTCGATGTAAATCTGAGGTTTAATCCATGAGGGTTATGAAGTGCTACGAGCCCCGAAGGAATGAGAACGGCGTTCAGCCTCGGGACGGAGCTGGAATTTTGATTGTTTTGGCACTCGTTGTCGGCTGAATCGCTGTACAGTGGGAAGGGTGGGAAGAAGAAGGAGCCTTGGTTGTGAAGAGTGTTTAAAGGGAGACGCTTTCGCGTTGGATCTTTAATAGAGGAGGATTTTGGCGGTTCTGCTAAACAGCTGAGGGGATCTTATCCCTACCTGTGGTGTGCCCCTGTCTGGTATTATTTTATCCATTCTCTGAGAGGGGTAATGGGCGCTGTCTGGACGTAGAACCTTGTTTGCAGTCAGCGCTGTCTGGTCGTCTAGAAGACTTTCCCGTTGTCTGGTCCATGGCTTCACTGTCCTACTTGTTTGCAGTCTCTGATCTGTTCAGCATCTTGGCTGTCTATCAAAGGTCCCTTGGCTGTCATATTTCTTCTAGGAAGAGTTAAAATAATGTCTGCTACTCGGTGAGCATTCACACCTCAAGTTTGTTGTTTCTAATTGTTCCTAGGCTCAGGTTCGGATTTGGGGTGAACTGGATGTCCTTATAAGTACATCTCCGCGTCGTGCTCCTGAATAGCTTGAGAGGTTGGTGCAACCCTGGATCACCATGAGATTGTCAGTCGTTCTCAGGAACTCATCAAGTTTCTAGAAGCCTACGCTTCTCGAGGACTTGTCGAAGGAGAGAGGATGGAGGAATGTTGAGCGAAAGCAAATGTGGAGGAGTGACTAGTCACGGGCACTTAATTCGCATGAGGCGGACCGGCAGGGGATGCAGACTGAGAGTTGACCGAGAGTTGCAGACTGAGAAACAGAGTTTGATTGCTCGGCTTAACTACAAGTGGCACCAAATTGGAACCCTGTGGTACTGCAAAAACCCGACGTTTTCTCTGCCACCTACAAACCAGAATCAAATCTTTGGCTTGTTCCCTTTTTAAACAAAGCCTCTCAGAAGCACGACCAGCATTTTCTGTCAAATACACGATTCCCTGCACAATCGCAAACATGAGATGACATTAATCATCGACATGGTTGATCAGCTGCATCCGTTTCTGATTCATTTGCATCTGCAAACCGTCAACCCGGATGACTGTCACTGACTTCGATTTTGAAATCAGATCCACCTCAGAGAGAAAAAACGTAATTTGATATTTTCACGATGTTCGTTTGTTCTCCGGTGACAATCACAAAAATCATTCTCTTTTGCTTTCAATTTTAATTGCAATTCGATCCAAACACGATCGCTTTCGAAATCTCCTACCTGGACCCTGTCCAGCATCCTTTCAAATCAGCGCCACAGTCTTCACGCAGGTAGCCAGCTTGTGATGAATGGAAGGCACTTGTTTAAGAAGAAAAAGGATCTCCCGATGTCGATGCAATTCAGGTACATATCCGTCGGGACCTTTTTTTGTGAAGAAGACCTGTCAAGTAAAGTGCTGCGGAAAATTGCATGCAAGGCATTATTTTGCATTGCCACATATCTGCGTTTCACTGGTCCACAGTGATAATCGAAAGAAAGTGTGGCAAGCAATTTAGGAAGGCCTACCTGAATTGCATTCGACTAGATGAGGGACGATGCTTTGAATGTGTGGTGGACTACCCGGCAGATCTAGATCGAGGTTGTGCTGAAAATTAAGAAAGTTAAGGGAGAGAATGTGAAAAGGTTTATAATGGCTGATTAATAATAATAATAGGGTGGCGCGACAGTCTGCGGCGGCCTAGCTTCTCAGCAACCACTCCGTGTTGTGCGTGCTATTGTTCTTTTCACGAGTGGAAGGGACCTATAGTTTAGTGCTGCCTCCGAACAGCGAAGTTGAGAAGCTTTTTCTAGACGAGAATACTCTTTGAGCATTGCCAGTGACTCGAAAGAGGCCGTGGATTATCAAAGGTGGTAAATTCGGGTATCGAACCTGGCACCCTCTGCGTAGTAGTGCGTAGACCCACGGCTGTGGTACTGCAAAAACCCGACGTTTCCTCTTCTTCCGACAAATCATAACCAAATCGTTGGCTTGTTCCCTTTTTAAACAAAGCCTCTCAGAAACACAACCAGCATTTTCTGTCAAATACACGGCTGATTCAATAAGACTTGCTTTTTTATTATTTTTAAAAGGTTGAAACTTCGTCAGGGCCGAAGGTGGAATCTTCGTCATGTCGCCTGGAGACATTTACTTTTTTAATACAATTTCTTGTAAATGTTGCGCAGTACTTCGCGGTAGAGGTTCGATTCTGAAAGTCGATTCGAAAGAAATTCTGTAGTCGCTGCTTCCAGGGTTTCGGCCGGTATTTGCCCGATACACAAAAAATGTGAGCTTCCAAATCCTTGATCGTAGCCTACCGATGTAGTCTCGATGTAGTCTCTTCGGCCATCTATCATCCAATAACTTACACAGGGACTCGAATTTACGGACGATAAAGGCAATACTGGTCTAAAAACACCGAGAAATGCACACAATTTGCTGCTCGAATTCCACGAAAGACGTTTTCACTGAAAGCTGATTGTCGTGGTACACAAGACAAAAAAACAATTCTTTGATTGTATTGAAATCTTAGGCGACCTTCGAGGATGACTTTCTTTGCCTAAAAGATATTTGAATGTACGTTAGAAAAAAATGTGCCGATTTAAGTTCCGCCCAAGGGAGCTGTCCGCACGTGAGGGGACTATCGTGTGCTCAACATTTGTGGTTCTTGTTCAATCTAGGTCCTCTAAAAGCTGGCCACCCTGCATTATTAAGTTGTAATGGGAATTTCTGATGATTTTCGAATGCATTCATTGTTTTCATGCCTTCCGTTGCTGATATCAGGCCCACCATGTCTTCGACGATTCTCCCGGCTTCTCGAGCCTTCACCAACGCCCTCACCCATCAGAAGTGACGAAAGTGCCATGCGAGCCTAGAAAAATCAAGGAACTTGCTAATGGTCTGAGTTTTTAATCAAGTCGTGATAACCACGAAAGTCAGGGTGTCTCCAAGCAAATAGTTGCCATAATTTCTAATCCGATGGTTGGTTGTCGCTCATAATTTGTGTAGTCTATGTAATCTGTGGCACAGTGTTCGCGGCCTTTTAAGGATTGTCTGCCGCAAGAAAGTGCAGATCATGGGCAAGGGCTCATAGATGAATTGCAAGCTGCCCTCATTGTTGAACGTCAAGTTGGTTGGAGCCGTGCTTTTTAATTGCCTGGAGTATAGAGCCATACAGTGAGCAGGTTAGGTTAGGTAGGGGGGCTACTACTGCATTCACCAGCACACTTAGACCATGTTGGTCCATTGTGGTACCTGGAGTCAGACTACTACCACTGATTGACTACTCCAGATATAGTGCCGTTAATTTGATCCCAACGGCAAAGGGTGACTGGACCAGATTTGAAAACCAGATAAAACCGTATTCACTTTGTTGTCACTGGGATTCGAACCGGGGCAACTAGGCCATCAAGTCGTACAGTGAGCAACTAGCGATGAATTAGACGTCATAGTGACGTCCTTTCACATTCAATTTAAGGTTTTTAATTCACCGGAATTCTTTTCCTTCCGAAATTCTGTTCACTGTGCACTGCTCGATGATGTTGGACAAAAAGCCCATCCGTCGCTCAAGCTCGCCCTTCACTCTCTTGCCGTACATACTCGCTTCGTTCACTGCAATGAATCACAAGTAGAAACAGAATTTATTGCCAATGTAGCACTGACGCACGCCTGGTCTCAGTCAATCAACTCCTCACTCAACTCACGGCATTCGGTTAAGCGTCGCTTTAATCTTAGGTTAGGTTAAGGTGGCTGAGCAACATGCAATAGTGACACCAAGGCCTGCGCCGGCTAATGTGGGTGTTGTCCATCCTGCTCCACAAACCATTTGCTGGTATTTCACAGAGCGATGAATGTGAAGTTACTTAGTCCGCCCAGATTATCGTAAAAGCAAGCTTTCTAGGCGTCTTCCTTCGTGCGGGAGATGACGCTTCAAGTGCAAAGAAGGTGTACGATGTTGATAATCATCTTCGTCGTCGTGTCTTCCATATGCTGAACATTCTACAGGAGGACTGGCTCGTCCTGGCCTCTGAAATTGTCCTCATCGGAAACGCGGCCAGACATCAGTCTCTCAAACCGACTGCTAACTATCTCATTTGAGCACTTATCTTCTCCTGTGTCTGAGGTGTGCGACTCTCCTTCGTTTCGACTTAGAATGCAAAGTAGAGGCCGATGATTGCTTGGGAATGTCAAACTTGATCAATGCCCATTAATTTCCTTCCCCGGCTACAAACTTGTCTAAGTTTCAGAGAAAAACTGATGCTCAGACGATGCCTATCACCCGCCGAGGAAATCTGCATTTCAGGCTTTCAGAACTTCTTTGTTTTGAAAGTACGTGCTGACCTTTTAAGAAGTCACAATTTTCAGAAGAACAATTTTTTTATTCATGTTTCAACCCACGCGAGGAAAAAAAACGCCGAAGAATGCATGGGTCCTCAAATTTCATTGTTTCGACGACATCACCTCGTCTGGTCTAAAAATACACCAAAAGTTTTCCAATCTTAACGAATTTCTGCAGAAGGACATGTTTTGCTTGCGGAATCTCTTAAGATATTCAATTTTTGCAGACAGCGGCAGTAATGATTTCGAACAAGATGTGCTCTTGTGTAATTCGCTGGCAACCAGGACTTTAGGAGTCCCGGTGTTTTTGAGAATGATGCGCGTTCTGAAAGGCTTTTGGTTAAGCTGGTTTGGAGACAAGAGGGAGTGGATGGAGATGGTTAGGAATTGGAAATTAGTTGTTTGAGAGATGATGGTGAGGAAATGCTGAAAAGAAAAGGCAGCTTCGGAATGGAGGAGTCTGAAAGAGGGGTATGTGTTCTGTTTTGATTATGCCTGCTCAAGTCCGCATGGCAACACAATTGGCCATGCCAAGTCGAGTTGCGTGTCCTAAGCCACCTAAGACAAGGACACACTGCTGGAATGATCCTGAGCGAATACTGCCTTCAAGTCGTGACTGCTCCTGGTACTCGCTGCTGATTACTCTCATCATCCCTTCACTCAGTACCTTCAAGGCTGAAGTTCCTGAGTGAACAAGGACACACTGTTGGCATGATCCTGAGCGAATACTACCCTCACGTCTTGACTGTTCCTGGCACTCGCTGCTGATACCTCTCATCGTCTCTAATTCTTACCACCTCCCAGGTCACACGAGTATCTTGCAGACTGAAGAGCTAGCGATAAGAGAAGTGTGTTAATTTCTTAGTACTCCTGACTCTTATGGTAAAGCACGCAGCGACAGCCAAGCATCCATAAGGGCCTCAGTAATCACAAACCTCAAAATTGGTGCAACAGTGAAAAGAAGAAAGATAGGCCAGTAGCAGGCCGAGAGTCACTCTCATGTGGATTCCAGGCCACAGCCAGATTGAGGGAAGTGAGATTGTCGACGAACTGGCCAAGCAAGGACCTTCCGGCAACGGATCATCTACCAACACTTTCTCTCCTTAGCTAGTACAAGGGGGACCGGACCCATAGAAGTATAAATCCTCTGGCCCTCCTACAAGAAGGACTGATGACCTCCTCAAGAGAATCCGCTCCAAAATATCTGAGTCGTGGCTGTAAGCACAGGGCACTGATCCATAGACATCCACGCTGCTAGACTCGGAATACCGTTCAACCTACACTGTCGCAGATACCTCGACACTCAATCAGAGGAATGTCTGCCTGTGACTGTCCGGCACTGCCCATACAAGTTCGGCAAACATTTCCTTAGTCACCTCTCCGAGATCGGTTCTAAAATGCCTAAGTTCCACAAGCTACATTTATCTAATCCAAAGCACACAGGTCTACGAGGTGTACGAGATTAAGGCCAATGGGGCAGCCACTTAAACCAACCAACCTCTCATCGACATCACACTATTCTCAAGCTCCCATGATCTTTATAGTGTTTCAGTTGATTCAGTTGATGATCAACCAAATTCTAGAACGCAAGCCATTCCCGCCGGGGTACCTGCTTGAAGTTAAGCCTCGTCGTCAATAAATAGTCGTTTTCATTCCCCAATCAAAGCGAATCTCGTTAAGTTACTTCAAAAGGTCCCCATCGGCTGCACAAATCATGCCCTCACACCAGCCCCGCTGATGGATAATTGCACAGAACCGAGAACCAAACGAGATTGCATTCCACGGTCATCATCAGCTCCTCCGCGATCCCATGGAATCGTTTTATTGCTCGTGTCCCCTCATCAACGTCACCCACAACGCGAGGCCCTTGCCGTCGTCATTAATTGTGCCTAGAAATTACGTCTCTTCACACATCTCAGCGCGTCACGGTCTGCTGGATTTTTTTTTCTCTGCGTTTGTGTGTTCGTCTGCTCTAGTGACTAGTCATCACGGACTGGGTATCCCCCCCCCCCCCCACCGTTCATGTATTTTCGTGGTGGAACAAATTGGGGTGTCACGAGATTCCTCCCCTCCGCCCACTCAAAGAAATTTCGACTTTTCCGATTTGTGTGTATCTCACAGTTAATCCAGTTCGATCGGCATCGATTTGGTAGCGTGTGCGTGTACGTGGCGAGTGCCGTAAAAACGTTTCTTTGCCCATAAAAAGGAACAAAATCACGCTCGGCGAAGGGATATAAATCATTAGTCATTTATCCTTCCTCACTCAGTTGGGCGATCTAAATAAATGAGACATTTTCCCTCACGTTGGACGAGTACCTATCTCCGTGTGTTTTCATTTTGCAATCAGAAACTGTTTTTTTTTGCTCTGTTTTGAGTAACATCCGTCGTCGACTGAAAGCTGGGAGGGGAGAGAGGACGAGCAAGGACCAGGGACACGGACGCAGGGACTCCGGGACTCCATGCAGCTGGTTTAGTGAAAAACTCACATTTCATCCAATTTAACCGTTTAATTTTCCATAAATCACCCTTAAAACGGGAGAAAATCCGCCATCCGTATGCCTGCGCCTTCCCTTCTCCGTCTCTGTGTGTGTGTGTGAGAGAGTTTTTTGAGTTTAAAAAGAGATTCGCTACGCATTTCCCATTTTGAATGACAAAAGAATAAAACCAACCCAACCCAACCCAACCACCCTTAATACATTTTCGATATAAAAAAAAAAAAAAACCGAACAAGAATCCACAACCCTCTTGGGCCAGCAAAAGCAAATGATGTTTATGTGTGTTTAAGGCTACACCATGCACACGCGTCGTTGCCGTCTTTTTCTGTTTTAGCTTCGGAAGCAATTCCACTTCCCTTCATCCCTTTGGCAGCGTCCGTGGCAGTGGTCCAACATACAGAATCCTTGACGGCTGACGAGCGGGATGGATTAAGAAATATGGCAGACTGGCATATCCCATCCTGGCGTTGTTTGCAATTAGAATCCTGCTGCAATCATTCCCCTCTGTGAATCTTACGGATATCTGACAGTCTAAGTATCAATTACGAATCCAAAATGAGAAGTGAAATGCGAGAAGCGGAAAAATATGATACTCACACACCATGCATGCATCGCCTCTCCTCGTCCCTGTCGTGTGACGTGGGAATTAGACGGGCGGTAGGGGATGAGAAATTGGAAAACACCTATGGGGTGGCTGGCTGAGTGACAGTCTGGGCTTACGTCACGTTATTGAAGTGATTATGTCAAATTAGCGGCTGGATTTGCTCCTGTTCTCGGTGGGTTGTGTTATGTGTTGGATCGGGGTTTAAGTCAGGCTTCTGGTGGGGTAGAGGGTGGACGGTAATCACCTGGTCCTGAGGTAAGTTTCGAAGTGCCACACAAGCTCTCCCGTACACTGCAAGAGAGGAATAGAAGGGCAATTTCTTTCCTTCCAAATTGGTCGACTGGCAGGGGCTGGGGGAGTGGGTATTGATTTTCCGTTGATGGCAAACTTTTTCATTGAAATTGTGTCCTTCCATCGAAAACATCAATCAATGGCTTGTCGTGAAGTTTTTCTTTTGACGAAACCAAAAGCCTGCTGTGTCGTGTCGTCTATTTCCGCCCCCCGCATTAACTTTGATCGCAAACTACTCCGGCCGGTGTTGCGGTTGCTCTTCCCCCACCTTTTCACATCGAAACTACTCCGGCCGGGGTTGGGGTTGCTCTTCCCGCATCTGTTCACATCGAGTGAGAATTGAGACGACAGACCGACTGGCGGGCACGACTTTTGCTTGAGGTGATAGCCTTCACTTAACAAAGCTACACCTCCCGTCCCGCGTGCATCGTCTTTGTGCCGCATCGAGTGATAATGATGTTGGCCGATGGGGTGCCGGTGGTCGTGGCGAGAAAAAATCACTTAGTACACCACCGGCATCGCCTGTCTCCCCTGAGCACGGCAATAGTTTCGCATCTATTCACAGCTCCGCCTGAAGATGTTTGATTTTGTGTTGTAATTTGTGCCAACGTGGGCGGAAATCGTTGGCAGAAATCCCTGTTCTCGTTGCCTGTCTCCATCCGGAAGATATCAGTTTTTCTCCGCGCTCATCTCGACCAGGAGACCATTGATTTTTCCCTCGAAGGATATCGAATTCGACCTTCTTCCTTCCGCCGCCCCCGTCAGGCACCTGTTCTGTCACATAATCCTTTGAGAGTTTCACCATTCCCAACGTCTTTCAACTGTGAGTGATAATTTGATTTTGGAGTACTTTTCATGATTTTCCGTCACAAATCGCTTACATCCGTGCTGCTGGTAAGTGCGATTTCATCGGAAATCCATTGCATTTGGCTTCGGTCTCCTCCCCTCCGCAGCTCTCGTCTGCCCGGGCTTTGTGTCTTGAGCTGAGTAACAAAAGTCACTTATTTATTAGAAGGCAACATGGATCTGGGGCAAAATTTTTTGCGTGGTTAGCGTGTGAATCCTTTTGGGAAATCAAACGAGAGGATGTATTCAGCGATGTAATGGATAATGGCTTTCGTGTTCTTTTTTCTCACTTTGCCCATAATGGCAGTGATTTTAGTCGTCTGACGCCGGGTGTCAAAAGGAATTGTAAAGAATGCTGCTTTATTAACGGGAGACCTGGAGGGTGGTGAGTTATTCTTTTTCAAAGGTGTGGGCAATATGTTTTTTCTTGATCGGATGACGGGGTGGTTATGTGAAGTTGTGGTGGCGGTTTTTGAACTTCAAACTCAGTTAGTTGCTAGTACTGCTCTACAGCGGACAGCAGTAGGACCATCACGATTGTCCTTTATGTAGAGGTGTCAGTTCTTAAGAGATTGACACGCACGAAGACCTTCATGGCGGGGCCATGGCGATGTGTCCGTAAAGAGAGGTGTCCCTTGTAGATGGGTGTCCGTAAAGAGAAGTTTCATTGTAACGCATGATCTGAGAGGGGACTCCGGGAATGGTAGCCACTGACTTTCTGAAATGTTCTACGACTAGCTTCTAGTTAAAATCCAATAAAAATTGTACTGTCGCATTCTCCTTGTTTTAAAAAAATGGTGTTATAAATGTGCCTGTTTTGATATCTCTTTTTCAACCATCTGGTTCTGTATAGAATATCCTTCATATTGACATTTGCCATATCTTCGAGGTCGTTACAAGAACCTCGCGATCTTCTACTAGCTTCTGCAAAGACGGTCCGAGTAGTTCAATACGGTTTTTTCGTCCTCCTCATCCTTGCAGCTCATATGTTTGTCTTCTGATTTTATTGCCAGTCATAACGACCGTATTTAATTTTTTTTTTAATTTGCCTACAGTCTAACCCTAGGAAAGCTGTAATTCAGTTAGTTGACCGATTGAGTCTGATAAGTTGGCTTTGATTTGACCTGCGAAAGATAACTTGAACCATCTTGTAAGCCTCACACGAATATATGACTTTTTTTACTTGCTTCAGCAAGTATTCGATTCATTTTGACATTTTTACATTTGATTTTGTAAGGATCCTCATCTAACATATCAGAAAATATCATGTTTGGGGACATCACATTCATCATCACACGATCGTTCAATGATTTCGCACTTTTCTCTGCTCGAAATGAACGAGAAGAGCAATTGGTCTCTCGGTTTGAACCAGTGATAGGTGGACGGGTGGATCGTGGGCTTTGATGCCTTTTGACTGTTTGTTGAAGTTATCTATGCATCAAGACCTCCGTCTATGCCAGCCAATCAGTCTATTGCAACCTTGGTACCAGATACCAGTCAAATTTGACTCCACTTGTGGACGACACCGCGCCGTCATGTTGCGGATTGCTAGGTCGGTCAACACGATGTTCCAATGAGTTCCCGAATTTGACAGTCTTCAAGGTAGCAGAAGTACTGAAGCAAGCTGAAAGCATCGCAGTTCGTAGCCGCTTTATATGATTTCCACTCGTGAGACAGAAGCAGACTCGAGTGAGTCTGAGTGTTAGCTAATACTATGTTCCCATCAAACGGAAATCGCGAGGTTTGGATGTACCATAACTGAAACGTCAATAGGTCGTTCCCACCGAATTTAAGTGTTTTCAGATGTCATAAGCTGCCAGTTTTAAAGTTGCCGGCAATACAGCTGTTTGTTGACAGAATATAATAGTGCTGAGAACCCCAGAAGATAGAGAGAGAGTGAGAGAGGGAGAGAAAGAGAGATAATGACCGCCAATACGATAAAAACTGAAGTTCACGCTATAAACTAGTTCGGTTTGATAATCTTTTTATGGAATGATGAACTCAAGGATGTTTCAACTAGGTTCCGCCAAAAGCTCTAGGTTCCGAAACCCTGAAAATGTTTCGGCGAAACCTCGGCAGATGGGCAGAATTTGACGAAACCGTTTGGTGGGAACAGAGTATAAGCTAATCTCCGGTTCACCTCGCACTGGAGCGCCGCTCGTGTTTACGCTGGGAGTCAATTGTCGATAAAAATAAATAAAAAGCAGTTGTTTGTACTTCAGTTAACTTTTTTTTAATATCTCGGTTAACATGTAGCTTTTCTCGGTCCCACTTTACCTCTTCGCTTGGAGTAAAAAAAATATGCCTTAACTCCTCGCCATACTTCTGAAATTCGTCCTTATTCTATTCCACTGCACGAACAATTTTCAAAAAACAAAAAAAAAAGCACGGGTCAAATTTCTATTTCCCTATTCCTCTTCCGACTAGGTCTTGTAATGCCTTAAATCATTGTAACACCCAAGTACATTGTCTAATTGGAACCACATGTTACCCCAGACCAGTGCCTGTGCCTTATGGAGTGAGAAAGCTATCAATCAGCGTGACAGCTCTTCAGCATGACCCGAATGGAGTCTTATAAATTATTTGTCATGACACTAGAACTTCTGTCAGTTTTTCAAGGGCTGCATGACAAATGTCTCAAAAGTGGGACTGGAATATAGGCTGAAGGAGGGTATGTTCTTAAGTTTCCATGTACAAACAATTACTCTTCATCAACTACACTGACTAACTCGGTCAGGCCCTGACTTGCTTCTGGTGACTACCCCCTCCTTATGGTTGCTGGCCACTAACTCCAGCGTGTTACACCGGTCTTTGCCTAACTACGTGAGTAATTTTGGCTTCCAACGACTGGATGGCGCAGTTGGTAGAGTGCCTGCCCATGTGGGCACTCTACAGTTAGCGGGGTCCCCGATTCGAATCCCAGTTAAAGCAAAGTTTCAAATTAACGGCACTATCACTGGAGTAGTCAGTCAGTGGTAGTAGTCTGACTAGGGGTATCACAATGGACCAGTATAGTCTTAGTGTGCTGGTGAATACACTCGCAGCCTCCCTGCCTAACCTAACCTAATGTTGGCTTCCAAGTCCTGCATTGTATCTGGATGAGGTCTATTCTGTCGCGCATCATTCAATAACGTACACTGAGACGCGTGCTCGGGGATTAAAGGCTTTAAACATCTCGGAAGGTCGATGAGGCTCTGCCAAAATTGTCGATACACAAGGTTTTCATAACATAGCTGAATCATTTGTAGACGTTGAGTTGAAACAATGCTGATATGGAATAAGATGACGCCATGGGACCTCTCACCCATGATCTTCAGAAAAAAAAACATATTGCACTAATCACCCGTCATATGCATTTTTAGGTCTGGACGTTGAATTTGAGGTCTATTCAGCGAGTTGACCAGTGAGTGCTTTTGGAATGCCCCAAATTTTGGTCTAAAGAAGCCTGCGCACCTTCAGAGCCTTATTTTCGGTTTTAATTTTTGTTTAAATTTCCCTTCAGTCGGTACACTTACCTCAGCTATTTTGACACCCAAAGACCTCTTTGACCAGAAATTTAAAAACGTTAATGACAGGTCTGAACCTTGAATCTAGGCTCTGTTTAGTAAGTGGATATTTCTCATCACTTTCAAGCTGTTTTTGGTTTTCATTTGTGGTTCAAATTGTGGTCTGTTCAGTCGGTAAACTAGTTGAGGTGGTGAGTGTTTGACACGCAAAGAGCTCTCCGACCGAAAATTCAAAACTGTTGATGGCAAGCAGACTGTCTACGCATTTCCCTGGCTTCGACTACTGAATGCCAGTCGGTTAAACCAAGACAGACTTCAGCAAAAAGTGTTTGCTTTTCGCAGAAATCCCCACTCAAACCAAACCAGTGAGAGGTTCCTGTGAAACTTGCTTTGAGTCCTTTGAAATTGTGCACCCAACATGATACACTCACAGGTGACTGCATCCAAGTGAAGCATGCTAAATTCCCCGAATTCCGAGAAGGATCTCCCAGCGCACATGATTCACCACCTGTTTCATTGCCACGAACAGACCAAAGTTTCCCGAAGAGAAACCGAAACCCAACTTTAACAACTGACTTCTGCAAGAGCTGCATCGATTTCCCCCCCACTCTGCGCCCATTCGTCTCGTCATAATCCAACACCTTGTCTGCAGAACTATCGCATCCAGCCAGGTCCACAGCAGAACTAACAGAAACTGCGTTCGATTAAGCATTCGCCCGTTTGAATGCCTCTCTGATTACTCATCTGTTAGAGGAGGCATTTAACGCTCCACAGCATTAAAAGGATTGACACAACGCACATCGAGAGTATTTATAAATCCGAGATGGTCGCATGCTTCCGCTGCTGGTTTCAAAGAATTTTCTAGAGGTGTTCTCGTTTCTAATCAATTCACATCGGATTGCCATCGACGCCGTTCCCCGTAGTCGACGGAGACTTGCTTCTCCGACCCAGAAGTACACTCATTCTTGTTCATTAAATTTATCCAAGTGTTCAAAATTGTTCATTGTTTGTTGCTTTTTTTTTTTTGCTTTTATTGATTTTCAGAGAAACGAAGCCACGTTAATGATTCGATCTCGAATTACAATTTTCATGAGCGTATGTCGTCGTCGTCGTCGCAGTCGTCTCTCGTGTCGAGTGCGTTTAAAACACCCGATGACGGGGGAAGAGGAAGGCAGAGGGAATGGGTTGTTTTTTTGAATTACGAAATCGATTTTCAGTTTCCGATTTCGCCAAGTTCATTTGGTCTTCATTAGTGAGTTCACCGGAAGAGCAGCTTGACAGGGGATTTATTTGCTTTGCCGAACGAAGTAGCTTTCTACTGACTCTGTGATTTGTTGGTGTGGTGTTGGGTGGGGAGAGGGGCGATGTGAGATAAGACGTTCTAAACGTTTGCAGTTAAGAAACGGAGGTATCTTGCGAGATTCTTTCTCATCTAGGGTGACAAGGCTTACATTTTGTGAAATCCAACTAGCCGTACGTCCGTATTGTCGTTAGTACGCAGACTTCAAATACAATATAGTAGTTATCAGAAAAATACAATAACTGGCCAATCTGTTAAACCTATTGTCAGCAGCGATGTTGCAAATTGAGTGCTTCTGCTAGATCACGTGTGCAATTTGGAAAAAAAATAATGGGACTGTCAATTTATTTAGCAAACTAAACATTTTCAGTGGCCTAGTGGGTTAGTTCGTCGACTCCAACGCAGAGGGTGCCATGAACCACCTTTTATATTTCACGGCTCTACCTCTTTCGAGTCACTGACAATGCTCAAAGAGTATTCTTGTCTAGAAAAGCTTCTCAACTTCGCCATTCGGAGTCGGCATTAAACTGTAGGTCCCTTCCACGCGTGAGAGAACAATAGCACGCACAACACGACTGGTTCTTGAGAAGCTCTCTGTAGCGCCACCCATATTATTAAAGTACACGAACGAGCAACGTTTGCAAATTATAAAAATTTTCTACCGAAATTCGGAGTCGGGAACCGCAACTTTAAGAGCGTTAACTCCAATTTTCGACTAAGCTCATTTTTGGCTCAATGGGTTCGTCAATAAGCCAAATATGCGCTATTGGGGAGGTGAAAATGCACTTGTACATCGTGAATCATCATTTCATCCACAAAATATAACGGTTTGCATGCCGGCGGCGTTTTTGGGCCATATTTTTTCATCGACGATAACGATCTTCAAGTTACTGTGAATGGTCAGCGTTATCGCGCCGTGATTAGCGATTATTTTTGCCACGAATTGGACGACATGTTGTTTCAACAGGATGGTGCCACAAGCCACACAACACACGTTACAATCGATTTGTTGATGAGTAAGTATGGTGAGCGTGTTATCTCAAGAAATGGTCCAGTGGATTGGTCACCTCGTTCGTGTGATTTAACGCAGCTTGACTATTTTCTGTGGGGCTATGTTAAGTCATTGGTAAATGCCAACAAGCCGTCGACGTCGGAAGAACTCAGAGCCAACATTGAACGAGAAATAGTGGCCGTTTCGGCCGAAATCTGTGGCCGAGTCGTTGAAAATTGGGTCCAATGAACGTTAAGTTAGTCATTGGTTTATGCCAACAAGCCGACGACGTTGGAAGAACTCAGAGCCAACATTGAACGAGAAATAGTGGCCGTTTTGGCCGAAATCTGTGGCCGAGTCGTTGAAAATTGGGTCCAATGAATCGACCGCTGCAAACGTGCCGTATGAACGAAGTCAAGCTCCATTCCTAAATGTTTTGATTGTACTTTTTTTAAAAAGAAAGTTGTCAAGTGCCTATTGGAAAACCCTTTATTTCTGTTTTACTTTTTTTACATCGAACAGTTAGAAGAATATCGATTAAAACAATTTAATTTACGTTTCGTACAAGAAAAATTTGCTCGATATTACGAATGGAATCACGACACTCATCCTGAGCTCGACGACAGCGTAATTGGCAAGTTCAAGGATTCTGATCCCCTTTCCAGGAGGGGGGGCTATAATTAACCGGACTATGAAATTTGATAAAAATTGTTATTGTTTGTAAACGTTCCTCGTCCGTGGTCTTCACAACGGTGAATATGCTTTTACTTTTGGCAGTTTGATCATGGGTTTAAGGATCCGAGTCCCTATGGGAAAAGCCTTTATTGACGCAGGTGGTGGTGGATGAGTACTTAGGGCCACCGCCTGATGACTCCATTATGGCAAGAGACTTAAATTGATCGAAATTTGACACAAGTTTGCGTCCAAGTGTCGGCAACAAAGAGGGCTGGATTCCAGGACCATGATTGACTTCAATGGCAGTCTATGGCATACATGATTTTCTGTCCACTTTCTGATGCAACTCTAGAAGGATACAATGATGAAGGACGTGTCTTCAATCGCTCTCTTAAATCGTAGACCAAAAGAAGGCGGTTCAACAGATCTTTATCACCCCGAGCTCTTCAATTCAATGTTTGAGAGCTTAATTTCTCTTCTTCCTCCCTCGGCAACAAGAACTCATTTAGTTTCAAATTAAAAAGCTCCCCTTCACGACCATTTACGTCTGAAAACCAGTTAAAGTCAACTGAAGTTTACTCAAAAAACGCTTGCTAACTAATAAATGATCTCCACTTCAACCTCAAGAGCAACCTGCTGTCTCCACACAGAAAAACAAAAATCCTCCCAGACTCCACCGAAACCACTGGGAAGCTAGAAACCTTGCTCAACTTCGCTACAAAATGTCTTGCCTGCCGTTGACATCCAATTGCATTCAAGTTCATGCTAATTGACAGAAAAATCACCGGCATCACTTGAAGAGAGCACTTTCCCGGCGTAATTAGTCCAAAGGACGAGACATCCATGGCGGAGCTGCAATCCGCCGCAACTTCCCAATTACGAGGCGGAAACAAGAGCAGGCAGGTCACTTGACTCGCACACAGTTCGCTTTAAAGCGCGTTTCTACCGAATGCATTCAGCGGCGCAGCCCCATTGCCGGCAGCTGTTTCAACTTGAAGCCGATGGGGACGCGAGCATACGGTTCACTTGACATTCTCTCGTGGTACGTGATTTCTTTTCGCTTTCTCCACGCGCCTCAGATTCATTGTGGTTGCGCTCCGGTTGATTGGAGCACGGGAAGATAACTTGAGATTCAAACGAAGGAATCGGAACTTATCGACGATACATCTGAATGTCCCTAGGGATGCCATTTGCGATTGATCAATACACACATCCTGTTGCCGCTGGGCATCGCCACCCAATCCCACGGAACATGCCGCTTCAATTGTGTTCGCTTTTGCTTACTTTTCATTATGTTTGCAACGCATTGCGGTGGCTTAGAGGAGGACTCTTTGTTTGCCGAAGGAGACTCACGGCGTCCCATTCCCCAGCTGGTCATGCTCAAGAATCAAAACACTTGTGAATAGGGGTGCAGAGGTTGGCGAGGGGAAAATCCATGTTTATCCAGAAAACAAAAGCAGACAATGCACACAATGTTATGGTATAATAAATCAAAGTAAATGCTGTTCGCTTGAAAAAATATATTAAAGGCAAACAATACACTTGATGGCGAATGGCGAACGAGGAAAAAATTGAAAAATAATAATAAACGTTAAGGAAACATCCCCTCCGCCCTTTGTGATGAGATGAGAGGGGGAGAGCGGGGCTAGGATGAGTGAGGTTTACATACAAAAAGGGAGCAGTGCGCACCCTTCGTGTGTGTTTAACAGAATCCATCAAGCGTGCTCATCAAAATCAAAATCGCCATCGCATCATCGTTGCTCGCTACCCCCTTCATTGGTGAAGGACACATTCGAAGGGAGCCAAGAAGAGCGGAAAGAATGCAAAAAAAAAGAACCACACCCACTCCAGGTTTGCGTTGAGCATAATTGACAGAACAAAGCGAGGAATGCGAATTGCAAAATGCGACTCAAAGGACGGCGGTGTGGTGTCTTTGCAAAAAAGCACAATTCTCCCGGACGACGACGACGATGATGATGAGATACCCTTTGAGGGTTGGTAGTCCTCTCCCTCCACGTCTCAATCGTGGTTTGATTTGTTTTTTTCCATTTTGTTTTATGTGCTCACTCAAATTGGCAGAATAAAAGTTTATGTAACAGGAAATTGAAAATAAACAGCAATAATGCGAGTGAAAACGTTACGCGCGTAAACCACCAGAGGGTTGTGCATTGCATTGCCGATGGGGTGGTGGTGCACATAGCGAAGGGGTGACGACAGTCGAAAAATGATATATTTTTGTTTCGAAATAAATTCCCTGCTCAGTCTAATGGTCTCTATCAGCATGAACATCCGCTCACAGGGAGGGGATGGGGGCAGTGTTGCTTGTGCGGAGCTTCATCCTCCCCAGCTCAGTCTGAAGCCATAGCACAAGCGGGATGAGGATGTATAGCAGAAAGGGAGAACTTGCTGCATTGTGAAGTTATTATGTCGTTGATGGTCATTTTCGGATCATCTCTGTGAACACTGGCCAGGATCTGGTGTGGTCATTGTTGTACATCTGGAGGAGTGTGGAGGAAACGAACTTTATGCAAGTATGCTGACGATGACAAAGATTTTGTCAGTTACTTCCTGTGGAAAATCGGAATGGCTGGGGAAACACGAGTTTAATGGGATTTGTTTTAAACAGGATGGACGTGGCGTGTATTCTCCTGCTGCTGGTGCTGCTTAAAAATGTTCGGACTATGTTGCAATTTCATGTCCGAAGGACAATGGAACTGGTGGTGGGTCATCTAAGGAGTGTGGGTTCCATCAGCACTCTCATCAGACGGACACTGTGCCGCACAATCGGCTTAAGGAGTCTCGGCCCACTGTTGTAAGGACTCTATGTATGCATGCAATTTGCTTGGGGGAATTAACTATAGCTGCTTTCAAAGTGTTCTCGGGCCTTTTGTTTTGAGTGAAATTTACTGTGGCGAACATGGCTTAGTCTTGTGAATGAATTGATCTCCATTTTGTTGGATCGGAGATATTTTAATTTTTCGGATGGTCTCGAAAATGCAAAAAACACTTTTGTGGTGTGTGCCTGGTTTTTTGGGGTTACCTGGGCTTGAGGTGAGTGGCGCCCAACGGAGGTAACAGTCGGTTTTCTTGATGCGAATATTGCGTGAGATGACAATTGGGACGGTCTGTGTAGATGGAGAAAGAAGGCCTCGTCAAGGTCCTACTGGGGTAAGGGTGAACGAGATTGCTTCCCAAGTAGCCTCATCTAGGTGGAACGAGATACAGTGAAAGCTCCCACAGGCGGGCAGCGACGGTCGAGACGCTTTGTCCGGCTAAGGGAGTTCTCCGTCCATGTGGATATATGTAACTTCAGTTCAAGATCCAGGGTCGTGAGGAATTGTCCGCTTAAGGGGACTGTCCGTCTAAAAGAGTGCCCGCCTATATGGGAGCTCTCACTGTATCCACCCGCGATATCTGCATCCTTGCGGATAGCTAGACAGCAATCGAATCCCGCACATCGTTATATATACCGTCTAATATAGTAATCGACTGCCGGGGGTCTCTTAACGAGATATTCGAACAGTTAAACATTTGCCTGTGCTGGGTGCCAGAGCATAGGGACAACCCGAGAAAAAGCAAAGCTGATGAACTCGCTAAGCGCGCAAGACTGCCAGTTGCTGGATTCTCGCGTAACATAGTCACCCCTATAATAGTCTACGCAAAGAAAACCAATGCCAGATGGTTGATAGGCATCACTTGTCGATTTTCAAAACAAATCTGGCTACATCTGAATCCAGATCAAGTACATTGAAAGCTCACATAGGTCGACAGCCACGGTCCCACCAGGTTTGTCCGGTTAAGGGAGTTGTCCATAATAGAAGCTTTCACTGTAGCCTGATCTCCATCTAAAATTCAGACTCCCCACTAGGCCTTAACGTAAAAAGACAAGGCCCATTCTCCATTAACTTCTGCAGAACCTGCCTAGACGTAGCGGAGGAGGAAAGCATCCATCACCTCCTCTGCATCGATCTTGCTCTTGCCTGAACTAGGAAAGCGATTACAGGCTCCCACTTCTACGATCTTCTAAACGAACTTGGTAGGATAACTGACTGTCATTAATCTCGGCTACCCTCTTCAATTTGAATCACCCTCGTGGGGGTACAATCACCCTCGTGGGGGTACAATGGGCGTACCTCAACCTTAGTGCATCAATGCCACTTCCAATCTAGCTACCCTAACCTCATGTAGCGACATGCTTGGCCGAGTTGTCGCCTGATGACTGGATCTATTCCTCCGTCATAATATTTAACCCTTCACCACCTACTGTGAGAGCTCCTACTATTTACTTAGGCGGACGATCCCCTTAAACGAACCATTCCTCACTTCCGTAGATTGTGAATTGGAGTTCCATAAATTCCCATGAACGGACAATTTGCTTAGCCGGACAAAATTGCTGCGACCGTCGCTGGGAGCCTATGAGAGCTTTCACCATACCACCAATTTCAGTCCCGGTCCTATTATGAAATTTCCTGTATTTCATAATTGTCTGGTCTTCACAGCTTTCTCTGAGCATCATTGGCTGGGACTTGGAATAATTCCTTTTAGATTGAGTTCCTTTATTGTGAGTCACTTTCAAAGCAATCTACGAGAGAGTACAGCATGAAGTAAGTCCAATTTGGAGATGTCTGTCAACTGTCAAATTTGTCCCTTGACGTTTCGCCCATAATTCAGGAATCCACCTCTCTCGAGTCACTGGGAATGCTCAGAGGGTACCATAGTCAAGAAACAGTCGCTGGGAGTCAGCATAAAATCGTAGTTTTGTGCCACTCTTGAGAGAATGTTTTATAAATTGGTCCCTCGAGCCGGATTTTGTTAATAAATGGGGAGAATTACGCTTTTGTGAACTTAAGCGTTTTATTTTGTTATATGGCTTTCAAGAGGTCCTCATAGTCTCTGTTCTGCTTGAGTGTGTAGATCATTTGGTTACATTGACATCTATTGAAGGACTGTCTGGTGAGGGAGAATGTGAGTCCACAGACCGACTGTTTTTAATGGCTGCGGTTCTCAAGGGGCTTTGCTGCCTGAAGTGACTTGCTGATTGATGGCAAGTCATTCATTGGTGTCGATGCATCTCTGACGAACCGACTTATTTTTGATCCACCGTTGTCTTTAAGTTCCGTGATCTCAAGATATCTGACTTAAAAACATGCATTTCGGCCAATTGGCAGTTTATACCTCCTCGCGACGATGTACCAAACCCCACACGGAATTATATTCCGGAATCAAACGTCAGACCAGGCCATAATCAAGTTTCCACTATCCAAATTCATTTTATGTGTTTTATTTAAGATTTCAAAAAAACACGTCTTAATGACCCGCCCGTTATGACATTAAACTTTTATCGTACGTCTTCTGACTCATTGCAGTCGGAACTTAATCGATTCATGCAGCCAGTGTTGTTGGCTTGCAGAAGTCTAGATCTTCGCCAGTCCCGACCTCAACACGTCACATATCAGTTGCTATAGCTTCACCGATTGATTTCCAGTCGAACCTCTTCACGGAAACTTCAAGCCCGCCAACCAATCTCTCCTCCGTCCTCTTCAGTGTGAGGTTGAACACCATGTTTGTGGTTACATCAAATCTTCCGAAGAATCCATCGAAGTAGGCCACCGGAAATTCTCCGCCGATCAAAAGATTGCCTATTTACTTTGAGGCTTTCTCAGAAACCATTGTTCCCCACAAAGTGTCGGATAATCTGCTGCGTTCATTGTTAGGTGCTTGAACGTTTCCACGCGTTAGGTTGTTCCACATCAAAGGACATCCAACTCCTTCAGAAATCCATTGAATTCGCCAGCAAATGTTATCAACCTCAACTCACAGAACGACGAGGACCACTTAATTAATCATTAGTTCAGTCGCAAATAGAGCCCGCCGTCTCGCAGCTTATTCTCCGTGGAAATGAGTGTTATTAGGCTGTCACATCGACTGTGGCGTCTCGGGGGAATGATTAATGATTTCGTTTCCTTGCATCGTTGGATGGGCCTCCCAAAGCACCGATGACGTCAGCTGGTGGGAGAGCGAGAAGAACCTCGTCATCACATCTCTGACCCCAAAAAACAGATCCAAGCCACAGAATTCCAATCGAAGACGTGAACAAATCACCAAAAAAAAAAATAACCAGCATCGAATTAAATTACCAGCAACATGTTGCGCTACTTTTTGACTTCATCTTCAAGCCGTTGGAAGGGGGAGAGGAAAAAAAAAGCCAAAAAGACACGAACAACAACCCGTGATTAAACATTCTTCTTCAGCGACAGACAAGCGGAGAGCGAGAGAGCGGACAGACCTTAAAGATAGCGAACATCTGCGCTCGGCCACATAACCGCCGAAGCCATCTTTGATTTCTGCTTTGTTCGGATTTCTTCTTCTGCTCGTTTGTGGTGCCTCGAATCGAAATAAAACCCTAAACAGTGACGGCAACGAAGAAGGTGCACACGAGGGAGGTAGAGCGGTGGGAAAATGTGGGAAAACACGTCTCCGACGGCAACGAAAACATCTGCTGTTTGCCTGAGATACACTAAGCGAGTGTTGTTCGAGTGGCTGTGTGTGTGTGGCTCAAATGAAATTCTATTTCACGTACACGACACTCATCATGCAGGTGATCAGGGTCAATGCAATAATCTGGAGGCAGAGTCAGGATGTTGTGCCAGCCGTGTCAGTGACGCTGCGAGGCGAGGTGAAGGTTCACGATGGTGTCTGCTTCCTTCGAGAGGAAGGAACTGACATTGTCGAAGTGAAGCATTTTTCTCGCAGCCTCCTTAATTGCTTCCTATCACACCACCTTTTTTCCGTGCTCTGTGCATAGTCTTTGACGTAAAACAAAAAAACATTAAAAAAACAGAGATCTGTGGAGGTATCTGTATCCACTCGAAACAGTAGACGAATGGGGTAAATATTGACTTATTTGTAGTCCCTTCACACGGCGCGTAGCTGCTGGTGGGGGATGGAGAATTTGGAGGTAATTAAATTTAGTTTACGTTTGGATCTTTCAAACACACACGCGAGCAGATACACATTTTTTTCTTGTTCATCTTTCCTGTTTGTCGACATCTCGCGTCTCTTCTTGTTTGTTTCGTGGTCTCCTTCGTCGTAGTCAACGGAAATTTCGAATCGTTTTTTTTTTTTTTTCTCTCTCTTGTTCTTTGTTTATGAACAAAACACTACATGCGAGGTTGATGAAAGGTGTGTACGTCTACCTGAGAGCATCTGTGTGTGCGTGAGGTTTACACTTGTCGACTGGCACTTCAGGTACGCGGCGGCAGATTGGTGTTTATGACTTCGTTTGTAAATGTTGTTTGAAATCAGGCTTTAGGAATGCAATTTTGTTTACATTTCACAGAGACAGAGGGAATTTCTATTTCTAGTCCAAAACGATACACTCTTTGTTTAGATTTGCTGTGAAAATTCGAAAAGAAAGAGAATCTTACGAAATTAGAATGGACTTGGTATGTAGTTGAAGTAATTTGTGAGAGGGATTCGCTTTTGTGATGTGTTCTCCATGGTTCGATCAGTTTGACTATTCACTTGCATTTTTTTTTTTTTGGTTTTTGATGCTGCCGAAGCATTGTCAAGCTTGTTTGTTCACGTTTCACGTCTCCCGCTCGATTTGGATTGGGGTTGATTTTTATGTTTCCACTTGTCAAGAGTTATTCGTATGCTATAGGATGGATTTTTGCCGAGCGATCCTTCGAAGCTCGATAAAAGATACTGAATGTGATTGAAGATACTTTCGGACAGTTGATTTTTCACGTCTAAAATGAACAGAGATTCCCCCTGTCTTCCATTGTTTTCTGCATTTGTGATTTTGTCTCCAACTGAAAACAATTTGAGTCAATCTTGCTGTTTTGGAATTTCACCCAAAATCTGATACGATCTCTTACTGATCCATGCCTCGACTGTGCCGTCTTACCCAAAATTGTACTTGATCTCTTACTGATCCATGCCTCGAGTCACTTGATCTCTTACTGATCCATGCCTCGACTGTGCCCTTTCCAAATGCGTTAAGAGACATTTTCGAAAATCATCAGTATTTCAAAAATAGCCGTTTCTAACCTCAGAAACGACAAAAAACTCTCAGAAAACTGCAAAAAGTATAAGAAACATTTTCGACAATCATCAGTATTTCAAAAATAGCCGTTTCTAACCTCAGAAACGATGGTAAATCTTTCAGAAAACTGCAAAAAGTATTTGTATCCTGTTGAACTCATTCAATTTAGCGTCAAATCGTGAAAAGAAAAGCTTGTGAGAGACACTGATCTCTCTCAAAACTGCAAAAATACTCGTTTCCCCTTCACTTCAGGAACAAAATACGTTCGATTCCATCAATTTACGGGAAAACTACTTGATTCATGTCAAATGCGAAAAATATTGATCTTCTTTCAATTTTCCACAAAAACCCAATCCCATCAATAAATTCACTCTCTTCCACAAACTCTCGACACGACGACATCATGATTGTTGCCATCTACTCCGCCGCATGTCTCCTCCACGATTTATGGCGAAGCATTGAAAAAAATAATGTCACCTCAATCGATTGGTGCTGATACAAATTTATGAATCTATTTCGATTTGTGTCCACAATCATATCGGCTTTTCAATCGTCTGCAGCTCTCGCGACAGCTGTTTACAGTGCCCTCTCAGAAAATGCGCTGCTTAAACAGAACGCTGACGTTGCGAGTTTCGAGGTGACAGATGTTTACCCAGTTCGCGGTTATGTCTGCACGTTTTCGACGAGTGATAATGAGACAGAAGGGAATTTTTGTTGCTCACTTTAGGAAGCATGCTTCCTCGATTCGGTGTGTCAATGAAGTCCTCTTGATGAACTTTGTAGTTTCCTAAACTAGTTCGGCTCTCGCCAATTTCCAGACATTTTTCCAGACCGCCCATCAAACCTCAACTGCGATGCACACATTTTCGCCAACCACACAATGGGTTTTTCTGTTCAGATTACAAACTCTATTTGAAGGTTCAGCAGCGGCCATTAGCAGTCGTCACAACGTTCCATTTCTCTCGCGAATGTACGAGTATTTCGAATTTAATTTCGAACGTTTGTCCACATTTCCGAATGCGATTTTCCGCTAAACTAATTTATTAAATGAAATTCGCTTAACCGCAATCCGCTGTCATCCCGTGGATTTCGCTTCGATTTTTCAATTAAATCGATTTAAAGTACTTTCCCTCGATGGCCACACACAGATACTTTTCAATTTCATTTGGAACAAAGTGATAAGCAGTTTAGGCAAGTGTACGCCTCTGTTCTTCTGTTTGCTCTCGAGGACAAGCCTTCGATGGAGTTGAGATTGCGAAACGATGAGCATCGGAGAGAAGACCCAAGGGATGACAACAATGTCTCCAGAACAAATATGCAGCACAGTTACTGAGGGTAAATAGGGGAGCTGAGAGAAAAATGGAAAAATGGAATACTCCGGTGGAGGAAGAAGGATTCTAAGGACATCATCTCTCTTTACACAGTGCCACCATCATCATCGTCATCGGTGGTCGGATCAATGTTGGCACGATGGGTTTATGCCTTCCTCTGGAACACTGGATGCATGTCCTGTCCTGTTCCTCTCATCTTTTTTTTTTTGTCGTCTCGATTTCTTTCCGTTTCCGTCCTGCACCGCCGTGCCGCCGGTGTGGTCGTTCGTTTTTCTATGTTGAATTAAACCCAATTGTTTGCACATAGTCATTGTGTTGTCCTATGGCCACCGCTGCGGGATGGTGGTCTGTCTGTGGTACCTGCATTCTTTCTATGTGATGGACTCTCTTCCAAGGACAACGGTCCTGTATGCATGATGATGCTCTATCCTGTGGACTCATCTCTGTTCTGTGCTCCCATATCGTTGTTGACTGTTGTTGATCTGGCCGCTGCGCCATTCCCAGGACGAGTGGCTCTCTTTGCACTCGCATAACATCGCATCCCATCCCCTCCCCATCGGCGTCGTGGTCGTTGCAGTCGCAAGCACACCACCGCCATCGCATCGCCACCCACTCGCTAATAGCTGTGTGTCGGGAATGTGTGCAAACAGGAATAATTTTAAAAATTGCAAACATAAAATCCCGATATATGGCGGTAAGCATTCATGGTTGACCGAGTGTAAAGGATCTCGCCGAACAAATTGACCCCACCCCGCGAACAGTGCACGTCGGACGATGATCATTAATGCATGGACTATTTGCTCAACACTTTGGTGTTTCAATTATCATTTGCCACGTAAATTTCATTAAACCGAGTGCACTCGAACCGCCGAATACCACTCACAGTGGTGAATCACACTGAGAGGGGGAATATGTTATCCTATAAAACGATCGGGAGATATTTCTCCACTTTTTCGTATTTTTTTTTCTGTTGTTTCGAGGTTTATTGTGGGCACACCGAGAGAGGAGAGATATCCGCTTCCAGAGAAAAGATACATCGTATCTGGATGAATAATTAAAACAATATTTTGCCCTTTAATCGATGATAACCACGCGTGGGATAGAGACCAGAGACACCCGGGTTGGCCGGTCGGTCGGTCGGTTGCCTGGTTGTTCGGTTGGTTGGCTTTCGTAAAGCTCGGGTTTTGCGGGTTATAGTGTGTCCGAAAACCGGGCCAATGCTGGAATAATTGTTTTGTTAACATTTTCAGCTCCGGCCACAGCCGACTTCTTCGTTTTGCCGGGTGACGCCATCCACTGACATGGGATTGATATTAATTAATATTTAGATTCAAAGATACGACGTGTGTAGCTGCCGTGTGAGCGGGCGACAGGCGGGGTCGCATGGTGACCCAACGCTGGTGGAGCAGTTAAAAGGGTTAAATTGAGGATTTGAATAAATAATAGGGAATTCCGTATCGGAATTGGAAAATGCGATAGCATTTAGTTTTTTTTCCTCCTCCGGATACATCTTCCTGTGTGTTAGAATTCAAATCATGTTCCAGTGGTTATTCGGTGAGCGTTTTGCAAATGTTCGTGTTAGAAACTGGCGAGTGGGTGTTTTAGGTGTTTTTTTCTTTTCTTTCAAAACACACATGAATGTATATGGTAATCGCAGCAGAGAATGGCGTTAACAAATGGATACAAATATTTTACATACACACGACGACGACGACGACGCTCTGTGGATTGTAAATGAAAAGGAGTTAGTGGGTCTGGTTAAGCGATATTTATTGAGGGGACGACGACGTTCTATTCTGTTTTTGAGTTGGGTTTCGCATGCATATTTAAGTGAGAACGAGTCGAGAGCGAGAGATGCATGGTCTGTGATAAGCTTTGCTGAAGAGGTTGCTCGTTGGTCGTTGGTCGTCTAGTTAAGATGGAAATAGGTTTCTCTTCACAGGGACAACACACCACATAACACACAGTGGCTGTGTGTACATTTAAATCACTTCGGCTGGTGCTTTTAAACATTTCAAATTAATGGAAATGTGTGCAAAGAGTGTGTGAGAGAGAGAGTGTGGTAGATGGTTTTTCTATATTACCACATTTGCAATTTCCGAAAGGTTGTGGGGCGACGACCGTGATTAACAATGTGAAACCTTTTTTTCATGAATTTCGATAAGGGAACGGGATCATTTACCTTGCCCCTCGAAATGCTGGGGAGGGGGAAACTAACACTGTTTGTGTTCCAAATGGAGTCTTAAGGTTTTATTCAAAAGCCAGTGTCCAAAAATTATTTTTTTTTAAATATAATTTCGTGTAAATGGCGCTTGAACAACGTCGTAGAAGGTCCAATTTTGGATCTCTGGCTTTAGCATTGTATTTACCGGCATTTGCCCAACGAGGCGAATAAAGTTGGCTTCGGAATCCGTAGCTTGTCTGTGACAGGACGTGTGTTGCTGCCGTGTGAGCAGGCGGAATCCTGGATCGTAGGTGACTTATCCGCGATTGGAGCCGGTCTATTCGATCGCGAATCAGCACAGAGACTCAAATTTGCTAACGGTGAAGGTGGAGGCACTTGGAAGTTCGATGAATCTTGAATATCAAATTATATTGCTCGAAGTGGATGAAAATCATTTTTCACATACCGCAGATCTTCGTGGTACATCTGAGCATTTTTGAGGAGTGAGTCTTTCCATCTCCATTTGTTAAACAGTACTGTATAAAAGTAACACGAGACTTAAGGCAAAATTAGGTCTCGACCTGTTACCCGTAACTCTGTAAAAAAGAAAAACTTATTGCAAAAAACAAGTCTTGTCGAATCACCCGCGCATACAGTCAGTCCAAAAAGTGAGCATACAGCACAAAGGTGCCTACGTTATTAACAAAATTTAATTTCGAGTGGGACTCTAAGAAACAATCGATAAGGTATGCAGTTTTTAAAGGAATTAGTTATGTACACTAAATAAATTCAGAATGGTTGGGGGAAGGTCTGTCCGATAAAAGAATTTTCCAAATTAATGAGAGATTTTTTTTATGTACTAAAACGCGCTCATATTGAGGAAAAAATGCAAGAACTTAAAACGAAAATTATTTTATTAACACAAATCCATTTGCTATCTAATCATAGCGTTATTGTTTATTAATTTTATAGTTTTTGCTAATTTAATTTAATTTTTACATAAAAAATTAAAAACCTACTCTCATTTATTCGGAAACATCTCATTTATTCGGAAACTTCTCATTTATTCGAAAACATCTCATTTATGCCTGAATCACAATAGTGGGTTTGCGCTGGCGTAGGCTTTCAACACACACAATTCGATGACTTAACACAAAATACAGCGTCGACCTGCGTCAGTGAATAATGAAAGAGATTGAGAGGATCGTAATAAAACGTAAAACGTAGTCCATCGCACGTCGTTATTCAAAATGTTGGATATTTTTTGACAGAGGGGTGCGCTGTGAGAGAGATTTTCTCCCAGATTGAGAGTTTTCTTCCAAATTGAGAGTATTTTGTATCAACTGTCATTTAAGAAACCAAAACAGCTGATTAAAAATAATTTAACGACAAAAGTCATTTTAAATGAGTCCTTGCAGAAAGGCGGCAATATTTTTCATCTAGTAGATGAGAGAGAGAACAGCTGTTAAATTGAGTATTTATTTCAACGCAGTGCGTCATCGTACCATGAAGTCGGCTGGCGAAGCGCACTATTGTGTTTCAGCCATTATTCGGAAGCATCTCATTTATTCGGAAACATCTCATTTATTCGGAAACATCTCATTTATTCGGACAAATTTTTTTCGAAATAAAGGGCTTTTAATTGGCTTAAAAAAATAAAAAAGTATGAGGAGATCTATGTTTTAATGAAGGTTTTTAGTGGCTTTGCCTTCAAATTACTTATGTGATATATTATTTAAGAATTTTTATTAATATCTTAGTAGTAAGGTAATAATACCGAATCTCTTTAAACAAAGAATGCAATGTATAACCATTGTAAAATTGGAGACAAACAAACAAACATATGAGGATATCTCAAAAACTACTGGTACATCGAGTCATAAATCAGAGAAAAATAAATTCACATCACAAAAGTAAAGATACAACATATATGTAGATCACGTCTAATTTTTTAGTGTCTACTAATCTTAGAATGAATGGTGTTCGTTACTTGAACAATCTCAAGAAGACAGCTTCTGCAAGCAAAGTTTAGAAGGGTAATTTATTGGTTATCTGAGGTTCGTTACACTTTTGGTGTATGACTCGTCGTGCCTATAGTCTTTTAGATATCCTCATGTTTTTGCTTTAATCCCATAACAAATTGTTTTAGAAAAATGCATTTAAGATTGCTTTTTGGAGTCCCGTTTGAATTAAATTTTTTTCTGAAGACCTATAACTCCTATATGCTGTATCCACACTTTTGTGACTGACTGTATGCACAATAATATAATAATATGGGTGGTGCTACAGTTCGAGGCGGGCCTAGCTTCTTAGCAACCGCTCGTGTTGTGCGGTGCTATTGTTCTTTCATGAGTGCGGCGAAGTTGAGAAGCTGTTTCTAGACAGGAATACTCTTTGAGCATTGTCAGTGACTCAAAAGAGGTGGAGCCGTGAATTATCAAAGGCGGTAAATTTGGAACCTGGCACTCTCTGCGCAGGAGTCGACGCACTTAGCCACTACACCACGGCGACACACTGACTGTATGTACGATTCTAAATTCTCTGCAAAAATGAAGTCCGTGAAATAAAGAGAAAATGGCAACTCTCTCATCATCTCATTTCTTCGACTGCTGACTAGAGGGGCAATGCCATAAAGGACGCCCATGCACTCAAGTGAGGAAGGACCTCAGCCAACTTACTTGGAAGGTCTGAGCCTGAGCTAAAATGCCAACTTGGCATGCGAAGTAGGAGGAAGAGCTCTTATGATCGTGTCAACTGGAGAGACTTGTTGGGGTCCACCTCGACTCCTGAAAAAGACAAATGCACAAAACTCTCACAGTCCAGATAATGTAGTTTTCCTGTGTTGCATGACTTGTCTTCGATTCCAATGTCCATCGAATTGATCAAATATTCCAAGGTACACCCTCCGCGATTGTACGTCAAAGATATATTCTGTCCATTTTATTTCTTGTCACCATGTTCTCAGAAATTGCATCAACTGGTGTCCACTTCCCTCCGAGGGAATCCAGTCCAAGCTGCTTTGAGGACACGTTCACATCATAAACTGAAATTCTTCCACTTCTGACATAATTTCGAGTTCATATTCGTCGTGGTCAATCATGCAGATCTCCTTGAGAGTCCCTCCACCACCCCCTCCATTGTCCATCATTCGATGCTGAACGAATTCCGCTTTTTGACTTACAATGTACGCACATCAGCACAAGGTATGATCAATTCCCAGAGCCACACCACTCCCTCAGCACACTCAGGATGTATTTCATTGCTTTGTGCTTCCTTCATATTCCACGCTCCGATGGTATCATTCCTCGGGGAGAGCCAGGTGGTCCTGCACAAGCAACTGATTGTCTATGTTTGGTCCTTGCTTTCTTCCTCAGTTTGTTTAGTTTTTCATTCCCAAAGACGTCGCTGCCCCCGCCTGTGTGTGTGCCCGCTGCTCTGCGAGATGTAAAATCGCAAAACTATAAAAGACATCCCGACGATAGTGACAATAATAAAGTTCACAACAACGAAGCGAAGTGCGCGCTGCGTTGCGCTTTAGTAATTACACCTCGGATGGTGGGTGCTGAGCGTGGGTGGGACACCGATGGGATATACTCCATTGGTGTCAAGGAGATTTCTCGACGAGATGAGATTTTTTCCTGTTGTTTTGTTCGCCTTTCAGGATTCGTAAGACCAACATCGGGTGTAGCAGACAGAGTTGGCGCGGGGCGAAGGAGCATTTTCATGAAATAAAATGTTTTCACCTCCTGCTGTCTTGCCACCGTCACCATCGCCACTCCAGCTCCAGCACACACCAGCGATCCTCTTTGGCTTGGATGTGATGAGACTCCTTCTTTGCGCGCTCCGTGGAACATCATGTGCTGCAATTACTTTGTCATCACACCTTTATTTAGTTTTCTCTTTGTTTCCTGGATTCTCCTTCAGATCCTTCGCCCGTTGTCCTCCCATTCTCTGGGCAGAGTCGGTGATGGCGCCATTTTAATTGTAATCACAGCGAGTCCTTATAATGAAAATATACACGCGGGACCGTCGGATGGCTGTGGTGTGGTGGATGTGTCCTTGCAATAGTTACAACGGAACAATAAAGTGAGCAGTATGAGCTGCGCACAATAAAAGAAATGTAAGGAAGATGAGGTGGAAAGACAATGAACGAGGTGGCGAGGAGGAGTTTCGCGAAGAAGGTGGAGATGATATTGTTTGACTTGAAATGATGACACCTGATGTTTGAATGTTCAACTCACAGGTGGTGCTCAAGGGAGAGTGCATCATTGGGATTTGGACCAGATGCAATCTCCAGAGATGACGTTTAACAAGTTATTGTTACTGCTCTCCGTCCCCCACCCACCCCGAACACATTCAATCTGCCCGTCTCTAGTGTGGTGTAGTGTAGTGTCATGTTCTTTTGTCGAAAGTCCTTACAAATTGTTTGTCGAGTTCATTTTGAAGATTAAAACTTGCACTAGGGACGAGGAGGGATGTCGTTCGTTGGAATAATGAAACACGAAAGGGAGGACTGAGGATGGTTGGACTCAGCAGGTGTCGAATGCGACTTGGAATTGAGTATGGAATTGAATGTCGTTCGCATGATGAGGGTGAGAAGAGGTTATCGTCTGAATGTACTTCGTTGGTGGTGCATTTGGTTGAGGACTTTCCTCCTCAGTGGGTCGTGTTATTTGTTTGAGTTCTGCTCCTGAGAAGGGATTGGACATCGGCTTCTGCTGATTGCAGGAGTGCCATTAGTATTCAATCACACAGCAAGTTACATGCCTTGAGGGGGTGAGGTCTGAGTGTGGTGCTGATGATTGTAAGCAAAGGTTGTAGCCTGAGTTTTGAGATTGAATGCATCGGGCGTTGAAGATAATCTATAATAGCATGATGTGGTTAAAGCTGAAGAGACCACAAGATCATTTTTGTGACTGAAATTTTCGACCATTTCGGGGGGTCTTAATTTTAATAATTGCTTCCAAAAAGCTAATTTTTTATCCTCGGTTGAGTCAAATCAAGAATGGACCTAGTATCTGCCTTCTGTTAGGACGCCAATCAGAATCTGGTCGGATTTCTGGCCACTCATGGTGGACTTGGCATCCAGCTCCTTTTCGAGCGTCGATCAGAATTTGGTCAGATTTCTGGGCACTCTCGGTTGATCTCATATGTGGCTTCGAGTGCTGATCAGAATCTGGTCAGATTTCAGGCCACTGCTGGTGGGTCCAGTATCTGCCTCATTTTAGGGCGCCGATCAGAATCTGGCCGGATTTCTGACCGCTTTTGGTGGAAGTCACATCAGACTTCGAGTTCTGATCAAAATTTGGTCAGATTTCTGGCCCCTCTTGGTGGACCTAGTATCAGTCTTCTTTTTGGGTGCTGATCAGAATTTGGACGGATTTCTGGCCACTCATGGTGGACTTGACATCCAGCTCCTTTTAAAGCGTCGATCAGAATTTGGCCCTTCTTTGTGGACCTAGTATCAGCCTTTTTTTGGCGCTGATCGGAATTTGGACAGATTTCTGGCCCCTCTTGGTGGACCTAGTATCAGCCTTCTTTTTGGGCGCTGATCAGATTTTGGACGCATTTCTGGCCCCTCTTGGTGGACCTAGTATCAGTCTTCTTTTTGGGTGCTGATCAGAATTTGGACGGATTTCTGGCCCTTTTGGTGGACTTGATATTTGGCTTCCTCTTGAGGGCTGATCAAAATTTGGTCAGATTTCTGGCCACTCCTGGTGGACTTGGCATCAAGTTCCTTTTCGAGCGTCGATCAGAATTTGGACATATTTCTGGCCCCTCTTGGTGGACCTAGTATCAGCCTTCTTTTTGGGCGCTGATCAGAATTTGGACGGATTTCTGGCCCTTTTGGTGGACTTGATATTTGGCTTCCTCTTGAGGGCTGATCAAAATTTGGTCAGATTTCAGGCCACTCATGGTGGACTTGGCATCAAGCTCCTTTGCGAGCGTCGATCAGAATCTTGTCAGATTTCTTATTTTAAAAAAATAACATAGTACGTCCTTCACCCCCTCCAGACACCCATTCAACCTCTGTCGTGATGTGGACACTTCTATAGATTCCAAAGCAATAAACCAATGTCCTTAGCCTGGAGGCTACTCACTCCCTCGCACCAAAGAATATCTATTTCACCCAAAAACTGTGTGTACCTACATCCCTCTTTCAACAGCAGTGAAAGTACCCTTCTGGACAGTGGACTTGTGTCATGAGAAAAACTAGAGCTCCACAAGGATCATCATTTGCTCCACATTTATCGCTCTCAAAATAGCATAAATTTCTTGCACTCGTATTATCCTCGCACGAAAAAACGCACACACAGCTCTCCATGTGCACACGTATGGGAAGGACGACGCAAACCACCATCTGGCTGATTGGACACTTACTTTGGCGAAAAAGTTGCTCTAATTCTAGTGTGGCACTCATTTACTAGATGAATTCAACTGGAGAGGACACGAGTGTTCTTTTGGCGCGCAGAGAACGAGACGAGCGACAGTGAGACCGAAAAATAATATAGTCCAACGCTGAATGGATACCATTCTAGATGTTTGCACGTACCTGTGTGGGTGTGCAACTTGACGTGAGACCTCTCTTCTTGTTTTTTTTTTTTTTTTCTTTTTGCTGCCTCCGTACCCTCTGTGGAGTGCCATAATAAATGTGCCGTCACATGTCTTCATCCTTGGAGCGTGCACAGCCAAATAAGGATCTCGTCCTCGGAATTCAACTGCGCCTAGTGGGTGGTGTCTTCTCATTTGTCCACAATTAATTGTGTGTGCCCTCTGCCAGGTGAGATCCTTTTAATTTTGAAAGTAAGGACGAACATCAGCTGGAGCACACACTTGGCATCATAGTTCCTCCTCAAAGGGACACCAGCTGGAGGTTGAGAGAGAGAGAGAGAGAGAGATGTTTAATGTGTTGCTCACCACCACTCTCGCTGTTGTTGGCCTTCTTCTTTCATCGGAGACCGTCCGACGCGAAATGAATCTCGGATTTGGGGGTGGCCAGCCCGCTCTTGAAAGATGGAAAAAAACAAATTCAGACAGAGAAACCTTCACTCTCGTCGTCGCAGCCCTAATGGAAACGAAGCCGATCATGCACAGAAAGGGACAAGTTAAGGATCTCTCTGTCTTGCTTCACTGAACTGTAGTTTGTTTTGTGACACATTTAGGGCACACACTTGGTCATGTTACGTGTGTGAGTGTCGACCCCATTTGTCTACCTGTTTGTGTGAGACATTTTAATTAAGACTCCGGTGGGGCGGGGGGTGGCTTTTCATACGAAGGACAACTCTCACTGGGAACTGAAACCAAATCTCTGGGACTGCTACTAGAACTTTGCTACCTTGTCTCCATCCCTCTGTGACTGCCACCCACTCTCCCCCCCCCCATCTTGCTCCGGTCCATTGTGTATTGCGAAAATTTAAGTGAGTGTTCCACTGATGTATGCAATGATTTTGATGAATGCTAAGTCAACCCTTTCGTGCTGTGCCGTGCGCCGCACTCCTTCATCCCTCCATCCCTTCCGAGCAAATGCTGCTGCTGCTATGCCGAGTGCCGCAGGATAATTTCTCTCTCGTCTCTCTCCCAATGTGTGATTGTGTGTTTGGGGAGGGAATGTGTTCGCACTGATATAGTAGCTGTCACAGATGCTATTTCGGGATTCTATGACGGGAACGGGTAGCATACATTCCAGAACGGCGCGGAGACATCTCATGCACAAGCAGTGCTGTGGCGCAATACGGTGGTGTGGGGGGTTTTCATACAACTGCCGTGGTAACATTTTCAACATTTTCGGGGTACAAGTCACAGCAACGTTACCTTGGAAAATGGAAAATTGTTTTCACCGTTGCGCTGTCACGGTAGCGAGAGACGGGGTCTCGGTTGGGGCGTGCGGAATGAGTGTGACAGGCATTTTGGGGCGGTAACAGTAGCGGCTTTGTTCTAAATTATGAGGTTGACTTTTTAGTCAGTTTTTGATTGATTACGTGCGGCGGGTGGTGCATATGCATACATGCATGCATGCGGACGCAGACAAATGGGGGCGGGTTTTTGGTTTTTGCGGAGACATGGGATTTGCAATCTTAATTAGGAGCGGTGTTGTCTTTGGCTCCATCGGTTTCTCCTGTGTTTGTCTTGTTCATTTGGCTCGTTCCTTCGCTCCAGTCCTTGCCTGGTGACAGACAGAAAAGCTGGTATTAATTTTTGAGTTTTCATTTCACTTCCACTATGTAGGTTAACAATCTGCTTGTGGTGGTATTCACAATGTGTGCTCGGTACTCGTATGGGCCCTCTTTTCATATTTAGACGGAAGATTTTCTCCTCCGCTCTGATGTTTGGTTTCATCTTTTAATTGTGAAGAGTCCTTTTGTGCGATGTGCATCCTTTGTGTGGTGCCAGGCACCAGCTATGGTAATGAAGATTCATCAAATGTTTGCTTATCCTCACTGCCACTGTGGCACGTCTAATTGAGATGAGTTCTTCACGCAGAACCGATGGATAAGGCTACTGTTGCCAAGCAACGTCGAGAGTGCTTCGCATGTCCTTTGAAAATTGCATTTCCGTGCCTTTGTGATCGGTGATGGGAAGAGATGATGCTCGTCGTTGACATTGACTCAAGAGTTTGATCCAAAAAGACTGATTTAACCATTGTCTCTTCTCTTCAGGCTTAGCGTTCTGTTGAGTGAAGCTGGTGATGGTCTTGTTTGCCGAAAACATACCCTCACCAGAGGAGCATTTGAGTGTGTGTACATGCCTCGCAGGACTGACAGTGCCTACGGATCCCTTCTTCGAGTAAGATGATCATGATCGATTGCTGCGATCACCTCTGATCGTTCAGTGGCTGGCCCTTGAATTCAGAACGAGAGTCTCTCCTTAGCTTCTCGTCCTTATAGAGTTGATGATCGTTGACTGTTCCTTAAAACTTTACCGATCGCTTATGATCTTGCTCCGTTGGGGATCCACTGAATGATTGCTAATTATGTCCACAAAACTACACATTCTAAGACGTCTTCGCATCCTTCATTTGGCTGAGATCACCATGATCGACTGTGTGAATCGAGTTCTGTTTGATGACTCGTAGTCTCTTGAAATCGTTAACGAGAGTTCTTGAGGTTCCAGTTTGCTATACGATCAGACTACACTCATGATCTTGCTGATGATAATCCTGCTCGCAAAGGACAGACCACACAGGACCCTCTAAATGGTTGAAAAATTGGTCCCGCACAACAGCCCATGGCTTTGAATCCCTTCTTCGACTAAGGTCACCATGATCCATTAGTACGATAGAAGCTGATCGCTGGGTTTCTGGCTCTTATGTAGTCTGACAAACTGAAGACCGGGTGAGATGTTTGATCAATGATTACGTCCATGTTCTGTCCGTTGATCGCACTATTTGTCAACGACAGATGTGCCTTGTACAGCCAAGATGTACTTAGATCTCTTCCTTGACCAAAATCACCACGATCAGTTGGCACCAAATGTGATCGGCGTTTCTTGGTCTCTTATGAGAATGGCAAGCGAAATTGGATCGAACTCCTGATCTCTCTGTTGGCCATGGAATAGATCCCAAAAACCAACACTCACTGATCGTTACAATTCACCACCAGAGTCATAAAAAACATTCAAGATCACTGATCGTCTCAAACAGAAAGAAACCGTGTGAACAGCCTTTGAATTTGTCATTATTTTCGGATCTCTGCTGACCACACTGAAACCAAGTTCAACATGTCATCTTGAGTGATCGTTTTGATCTCAATCTGCTCGGGGACCAAAGTACAGCACAGTTGCGACAGCTTGCGTTTTTCATCTGTGGTCGTTAGGGTTCACATGTGACAGCTCGATGAACATTGCACATGTCTTCTGTTTTATTGCAGAGCAAGCGACAAGTGATCGTAAAGTTAGTGATTGGTCAGTGATCCCAGAAAGCGTGTCTGTTAGCGGGACAAGAGATGATTCAGTGTTCTAGGTGGTCTTCTGTGTTGGACTGCTCTAAAAGATTGACGATCAGCATTTAGTTGAGGTATTTTGTTCTCGTCACTGTCATGATCATCCCGATGTAGTCTTGCATTTTCTGCCTGGTTTTAGACCGCATTCACTCGACAATTTTGTGACTCAATATTCCATTCTTTGATCTTCCATCCTCCTGGACCCAGTGAGGTGAGAGATCTGCTGCAAGAAGTCGAAAACATGCGTGCAACGATGTCTTTCGGTTGATCTAGTCGATGTGGGAATGTTTTCTGTGCCGCCTCACCTTGTGGACTCTTGAAATTGTGCTGTTCGCTCAACAATTCTACTGCACGACGCCACTGATCGCATTAGAGTTGAAGTCACTACGGTGTATCTGACAGTCAATCTGAGGTTCGGTCTTAGGTCGGCGGATGTGGCGCAATTGCCTCAGTGTCTTCTTTGTAACTCAGCAGATGGCAATGTTTCTTGTCTGCGTCTTCTGTCAGAGCTAGTACAGCGATGCCTCTTGTTGGCGAACAGCAACGAGTGTCAACATATCTGTCCACCTAAAGGTGTCACTGGCTTCTGCGTAATCTAGTTGAACGAAATCGCGTCGCGACGATCAGCAACAGAAGCTGTTTTAGGGACCTGTCTGTCCAAGAAATTTGTGCGAACTGAAACGAACAATCGGAAACATTTACCTAAATTATGGATCTCCGCGTGCGAAGGAGCTCTCCCAAATAGGTGGTTTCACAGGTTTCATTTCAAATGTACGTGGCTCTACTTGTGGTCAGTGCCTCTGTACGGTTTCACTTAAGAACAACGTTCAAGAAGTGACATGATGGAGCATCGGGTCGCTTGAAATCTTTTATTAGCTTCAAAGATCCGGATTGTTGCAGACTTCGAGGGAATATCGCGATGTCTCCTGCATCCTCTTGCAAGGGACGTCAAAATCCGTGGTGGCGCTGTACAGCTTGGCTATGGAACAAGGCCTGCCGAGCAACTAATTCGCGATCAGTCCGTGCCTGTCGTCTCCCAAAACGTTCGTCAAAGCTTTCGTTCAAGCCCCTCCCACATCTGCTCATGAGTCCGCAATTCGAACAAACAGCAGTTCAATCATTTCACTTGATTGCCTTTCGCCAGAGGAGCAATTCATTTTCAACGAAAACGAAATGTCAAGTGCGCCTTATCGACTTAATGCCTCCCACAAGAATAAATCCATTCTCAAACAAACCATTTGGCATTGTCGTTAGCCGCTTTATCGCCATCCACTTACTGTCTCTGTCTCGTATCCAAATAAGCACCCAATCACTACAACGGCCTGCGATTAAGCACAAACGACTTTCTCTCCTCTCACGATGATTAGTCATCCGAACAACAGTCATTTGTGCCCCGAAGTCGTTTACTCGATTAATCCATTCAAAGACTCTCTCCTGCTCCTCCTCCTCCTCTTTGATCGTGTATTGCTCATCACTCTAATCAAAAGTTTGAATCATAAATGCACCGCAGAGCAGAACACATGCATCTGCACACTGGCAAACACAGGGAATAATTAAGCAGATTCCAGCAACCACAAAATCCATATCGCTTCCAATTTGTAAAATTAAAACAATATTTGTGCAAACGCACAACCCCATCCGTCGTGTGTGCGTCGTGTGTCTAAAGCTGTCAGATATGCATGGCAAGGCATTTCATTAATCATTCACGAACGGATGTACACGCGTTTTCTCAAAAATTCAGAGATTATTTTCTAGAAGGATTGGCTGCTGCCTGGTGCCTGCCTCCCTGTGTGAGGATTCATCATCATCATCATCGTCAGCAGCAGCAGCAGGCGCAGGAGCAGGAGCAGGAGCAGCATCAGCTTCGACAGCAGCACGAGTGAAAATCATTTCATTTCATTTCGATGTTGATTTCAATTTGACTCAAGGCTCCACTTGTGTATCTGTTGCGGTGGAGGGCGGGGGGACTCGTGTTTACTTATCACTTTCCTCCAAGGAACAATTCAAGGAATCTGACCTAGTTATTCAGTTATTGGCTTATTCGCATCGTGTGTGGTTATCATTTTTTTTTTCTTATGTTGCCGCTTTCGTTTGAGGATGGGTTCGTTATGCTGTCCTTTTTTTTTTGTTTCTGGGGCTTGCTTGCTTACAAGGATAATGAATGTTTGCTGGTGATGTGCTTAAGGGGATGCCTAGTGATGTTCCTCAACAATTGAAATCAAAAATTGATGAGAACTCGCTCGGCGATGGGTGAGATGGTTAGAAGATGACTTGAATTGAGGGCTCATCGGGAGTGTGCTGCAATGGTAAGTGCGCTTTTGGAGAAGGGGGTTCCTTAATTAAAGTGGGGGCATGCAAGCGTGCAGACTCAGACACTAGGTATCATACTCCTCTTAAGAAGCTTTCTTTACGTCGTCAACATTTGGACTGAAGGCAGGAGAGGGAGATTTACTGGATAGACACACTCAGACAACGAGCCTTTCTAATGAGGTCCGTTTGATCATGGGCGTGGAGAAGGGACATGCTTTGAGGGAAGTTAAGGAGTAGACTGAGTCTTAATAGAAATCAATCTTCGCTCAGTCGACTCGTTACAGTCGAATCTTTTGTGTCATTCTTACACGTCACTAGTTACGCCTCACGCTGATGTTGGTGGCTTAAGGAGTTGTGTCTTCGCGCACTAGTGATGAGCTTCTTGAGCTCTGTGCGCATCTCCGGGTCCGAGGACCGTCATCAGATTCGTGACTTCCTTAAGCAACGTGAGTTCCTTGAGACTGCGAGTTACGTTTTTTTTTATTCTTGAGTTCCTAAGGCATCGGCAATGCCTTAGTTGTGTGATATTCTTGAGCTTCGTGGTTTTTATTTATTTCCGTGGGCATCTTGAGCTCTATGGGATTCTTGAGCTTCGAGGGATCCTTGAGCTCTGTGAGTTCCCTAAAAAGCGTGAGTCTCTTGAGCCGATTCGGATACGTGAGGTCCTTAATCTGAGTTTTCATGATCTCTATAAGATTCTTGAGCCTTGTGAGTTCCTTAGGCAGCGTGGATTGTTCCTTAGGCATCAGCAATGCCTTAGTTCTGTGACATTCTTGAGCTTCGTGATTTCTATTTATTTCCGTGAGCATCTTGAGCTTTATGGGATTGTTGAGCTTCGAGGGATCCTTGAGCTCTGTGAGTTCCCTAAAAAGCGTGAGTCTCTTGAGCCGCTTCAGATCCTAGAGGTCCCTAATCTTCATGAGTTGCATGAGCTTTATACGATTATTGAGCCTTGTGAGTTCTTTCCGTGATTTTCTTGAAACGGCGTGACCTTCATAGCCCTTGTGAGTCTCTTCAGCCTTGAGGACTTCTTGAGTTCTATGAGATCCTTGAGCTGGACTAGTTCTTTGAGAACTGGGAGTCGTTGAGTTCTGCGAGTTCATTAAGAAGCTCGAGCTTCATAGTCTTCGTGAGCCTTGAGGACTTCTTGAGCTGGCATTCTTGAGCGCTGTAAGCGATTCAGGAGTTCCTGGAGCTTCAAGAATTACCTTAGCTCCGAGATTTGCTACAGCTCAAGAGGTCCTTGAGCTGGGAGTGGGATTCTTCACCTCCGTCAGTTTCTTGAGCTCTTTGATTTTTGAATTCCGTGAGTTTCTTGAGCGGGGTGAACTTATACCGTCTACGTGAGTCTCTTTAGCTTGAGTTACTTAGGTTCCAACATTTGGTGCAGTCTTGAGAGTTACTTCAGCTCAATGACCTCCTTTAAAAATTCATACGTTCCCAGAGGTGTGTGGGGTTCTTGGTCGCCGTCAGTTCCTTGAGATTCGTGATAATTGTTTTCTGTGATCTTCTTGGGCGAGGTTACCAAGAATGAGTCGTTTTAGTTTGAGTTCCCTCAGCTCTAACAGTTCCTTCAGTTTCAGGACTTGCGTAGGGTTCGTGAGCTCCTGAATAAGTTCATCAGTTCTGTACACTCGGTGGGGCTCTTCAGATTCGTCAGTTCCTTGATCAGCGTGAGTTCCTTGTGCTCCGTGATTTTTGAATTCATTGAGTGCCTTGAGCTTCGTCAGGTTAGGTTAGGTAGGGGGCTGCTAGTGCATTCACCTGCACACTTAGACCATAGTGATCCATTGTGATACCCCTAGTCAGACTACTACCACTGATTGACCACTCCAGTGATAGTGCCGTTAATTAGGCAAATGGTGACTGGACCAGATTTGAAAACCAGATAAAAGCGTATTAACTTTGCTTTCACTGGGATTCGAACCGGGGACCCCGCTAACCAGGGGCAGGCACCTTGAGCGACGTCAGCTTCAAGATCTTCTTGAGTTTCTGTGACTTTGCCGACTTCTTCAGCTGCCACTCTTGAGTTATGCGAGTGTTCCCTTTCTTCCTAGAACTCGGTGAGCATCTGTGCTCTGAGGGTTTCTAGATCTCCATACTCTTGATCGTCTTTAGCTCTGTTTCTGATTTTGGGGCATCCTGAGATGTCAGCGCCTTTAAAGCCTTAAGCATGATTGTTGAGTCTTACTGGCTACTGCGAAACAATTAGACGAAGCTGTCCACCGTTAATCTAGGTTGCCAAGATCCAACGTTTCAAGATTATGTGAAGGCTGTCAGCATTTTAACAGTTCTCACCTTCTCAGTAAGGTGAAGCTTAAGCCAGAGAGAGAGAGAGAGTCCTTGAATGGATGAAGCTCATAAGTCGTACAAACTTCTGCATCCGAAGCCATTGATCGCCTATTCGAGCCTGATTTGATCCTGACTGTGAGGCTCTGCAAGAGTTCGTTATAATTTCTAGTTAGTCTGACCTGGTCTTAATGTATTTTGAACACTTTTTCCCTTCACGCCGGCTAGAGAGAGTATCTCTGAGCCTTTAATTGTTTAGTGACCTTTGTTTTGCTGCTTGTCCACTGTCGGGCGCCATTTGAGATGGGAGCCAAGTCTAGACCGATTTGACGGGTGTCCTCCCAGTGTGGACGTTTCTTTCTATAGGTTGTTGGAGACGTGTTGCGTGTTGCGGTCGCTAGATGGCCTTTGGATCTTGGCGAGGAAACACATTCATTTCATGTCATTTTCTCGACTCTTGACATGGTCGATCGTGCGTCACTGTGTCCTTCTGATGTGGGTTTACGGACTCAGAGTTATGATTTCGTGATCTCCCCCAAGATCGCTGTTCGACTTCTGTTCTTGCACTTAGGATTTCGTTGGAGTTATTGGACTCTCCACGCTGCCTTGACCTGAGCTAAGTACATATGACCGCCTATCCCGCCATCTCAATCAGATCGTTTCCCCCTCCATCACAAAGCTGCCCCCTACGAACCATTCACAGTAACTAAAAAAGGGCCCAACAACCAAAAGAAATCTGTTGCTCTCAAATGGACTTTCATTTCGCTACGCCATTAAACCTTGGCCCGAACACTTCAAGCTATTAGACCTTTTCCCATTCATTGTGCTGCCATCTCTTCGGCCAGTCAATGCAAGTTCTTCTCCTTTTGGTTATTCACATCAACCCCCTTTCCATTTCCACCATCCCAAAGAAGAAGGAAAAAAGGCTCCACTCAAGTATGTTGCCTTTATTCAAGGCCTAACCACACGAGGAGTATCTTTTGTTGGCATCTTAATCGCTGTGTATCTATTGCCCACAGTATTATGTGGTCCTTTGAGATTAGTGCCAGACATGCCACAAAAATTAGACAAAAAAAAAAGAAATTGTATATAATTCACTTGATGATGATGAAGAGTAGAAAGCGAAGCATCCAAACGAGGACACACGGCGATAGAGAACGGACGAGTGGAAGTGGGAGTGGTAGAGAGGGCGAGTGTAGATGAGGAAGGTGCATGTAATCTGCCAGCAGGGGTATATTAGGAACCGCCAGTCGAAAGGAACCGCAAGGAACGGAGGGATGTAGAAATGTGCGCTTGGCACTTGAAAGAGATCCTTGATGATTTTCTTTTAACAGTTTTCTTCGTTATTTTTTTTTTTTCTTCTTCGAAATTGTATATTTTTCTGTTTCTGTTTTTCTTCTCTGTGTGAGTGGGTGTGTGTGTGGCTGTGTGGTTGCTTTTATCGCCTTATCGCTCATGTAATGTGTTCTTTTGATATCCTTTTCATCCTGGTGCCACATCCATTTGCTTTGACGACGACGGCAACGACGATGATGTGAGAACTGAGATTTGCCAACGAAGGTGGGAACACCGACCGACCAACCACATGTGTGTGTGTGTGAATGTGTGGGAGTGTGTAATGAATTTTTATGAAATTAAATCCATTTTCAAGTGAGATGCTTCTATAAATAAACTGCGAAGAATTAATGTTCACTTTGTGATGTTGTGAGTGGATTGTGAGGAAAGGAGAAAAACCTGGAGTTCCTTCCAGATTTGCAAATGTTCCTCTGCGGCGTCGGCGTCCGGAAGAGGAAGATTTTTTTTTTTTTTTTTCGAATAAACAACATTTTGAGAGGAAGTTAATGAGGAAGCCACTGGCTTTTGAAGAGCTTCAAAAATGTTTATGCATTTTGTTGATGTTGCTACGGTGACACCTCCCTTGGGCGGAAAATGTTTGTCCGCCTAAGGGAGTTCACCTGGAAGGTAGAGTGGGGAACATTTTGTGGAAGGTTTGCTTGGGAGACGTCCAAGGGAGCTCAAGCGAGCGTGAAAGCTTTGTTAGTCTGTTTTGAGGGCTTGGACAGTTTGAGGGAACTGGCTTTACGAGACTTGCTCAAGAGAATGAGAGGAGATTCTGTCAGTTCTTGGATATTTTTTAATTTTTCCTTGTCAATTTTAACTCTCAACTAATTTATTTTTTTATATTTTCTTTTTCAGGTAAGCATCGATTTTTGTGCCTTTTAATTGGGAAATGTAAGTAGTTTGAGTAGATTTCGTGATCCGTCTTGGTTTTTATTAAATTTGTGTGGATTAAGGTGAATCGTTGTTGCACTCTTTACTCCGTTGCTCTGTGTCTGGTCGAAAAGCTCGCCATGCACAGCCATGTATCGACAGAATGTTCCTTTCTCCAAAACTCCAAAAACAGTCTTGCCTTCACTTACATTGAATGATAAGTATGCCGACGTTGCAGACATTGGACCATATTGATAAATGGATCCATGTGCTTTACCCCCGGAAATGCTTTAGTGAGCCATGCGCGTCAGAAGATGATTATGATGATGACGATCCACTGACCGGAGTTGAACTACAATCAGGTCCTATTCGAACATTTTCGATTTTACATCTTTTATCCTTCCATTTCCCTTGCCACCCTTCCACTGTAGCGACAACTTACGAAACCTTATCAAAGAAACAAGCAGACGACTCTCTCATCAACCTTGAGGAACACCATCGCCTCAGTGACTTCCCAGCTTGCCACCATCCCCATGTCACGCCCTCCCCTTTGAATTCCCGACACCATCTCTATCTCATCACTTGACATACCTGAAGTGTCCCAGTTGCTTATGATCTCTTCCCGTAAGTAGAGCACATTTTTACTCCCCCACCATTTCACTTGAAAAACCGAAACAAATTCATGATTGACATTCCCTCACCTTCAATGCCGCAAAACAATCCGCTGATTGTTTCCGCTCGTAAATCCGCAAAATGTATATCCAAACATCAAGGTAGATTTATGCCAACCGCCAATTCAAGTGTAAACGAAAATCATTTCTTCCACCATCGAAGGAAGCGCCTTCTCCTCCTCCTCATCCCCTTATGCTAATCTCTTAGGCAAATCCGAGCAACTTCAACCGCAGATTGATGTCAAAATGTCAATTTAACAAGTCCTCCGCGGAGACAGAGAAGAGCCAGGGACAGGCGCTCCTCTTGGAATCAATTTAATTCAAATTCTCCGCGCGGTAGATAAATTTTAAAATCACATCTTAAAAACGTATCTATTCATTGGAATCACCGTGATTTATACTCGAAAAGGCAATCCCATGTTTATTGGCATCCTCATTAATCTCTCTCTCTCTCTCACACTCTTTGTCCCTCTCGATGAGGCGAAGCGGTAGCGGCGCCGGCCCTCAACCATCGATCATTCGAACGAGGAGAAAGATATACAAACGCTAGCGCGCCACTTGGAGGCATTCAACTGTGGAATCTTGAAATCAAAAAGGGGGGGCTCTGAAAGGGATGAACGGAGCAGCAGCAGCAGCAGCACACACACACAGAAAATGAAAAGAAGCCAGTAGGCAAAGCACAAATTCAAGACCGCGTCCCTATCTCTCGTTCGTGGATAATTAAACATTCCACTCATGCAGCTGTCAAGTGGTAACACATGTAAATATGTTAAAATCCTCCGCCGCAGATACGCGAATATGTGCGCCGTCTTCAGCAAATCGCAGAGAAACGAGCGAGTGACGAGTTTGCCGAGTCGTCGTCGTCGTCGTCGTCGTTGCCATCATGGTCGTCTCGAGTCTAGGCACGATTGTCATTTAAAATTTGTGTCCCTTTATGCTTCACGATTTGTATTCCAGGAGGCGGTACGACGAATCTCCACGCTCCGCGCCAGCTTCAACTGTCTTTAAAATACGGTAGCCATGTTAACAACCAGGTTGTTTTTTTTTTTTGCCGTGTGCGCCCGCAACCGTTTAAGCTGACCACAAAATGGGGGCCAGCAACACCTACCGTCTGATGGAGACGGTTCTAATGAGTTTATGGCCACCGAAACAAATTAGTCGGACATGTGTGGACGGGCAACCGGAGATGTGTGCGTTTTCATTAAACCTGACATTCCCCAGCAGTTACGTATGCATTTTTTTTTCTGTTGCTTCCAATTAGAGTCGGTAATTAGAAAAAATTCGCGCGTTCATCGCCACAAATATAAGCTGCCGCGCCTGTGCGTATCTGCGCAACAATTTGTCGACAAGTTGCTATAAGGAAACAGTTTCGGGCTGTCATTTCATTATCCCGCCGGAGGTTGAGTTCAGTGTTCAAAGGGATGATTTTCGGATTAATTAAAAATTGAAATTAAATTTAATGCCACGCACCGCAACGAACAGATAATAGATCCGCGCGTACTACACGGATTATGCGAGGTGCGGCAGTGCTGTGTCTCGCTCGATGAACAGCTCACAGCGGAACTATATCATATTTGTTTTGATTTGCAAAATTCCATTATGATTATGGTTTTATTGAATTTGATGTGAAATTCATGATTAGGTTGTGATTTTTTTTTCTCTGTGTTTTTGGTTTTGGTTTCGGCAATTGTTAATTGTATCTAATTACTAAATCGAGGAATGTGCTTGGGGTTGGCAAATGTGTTTTCTATTCACACTCACGCACACACTGTGGATGGGGACGGCGGATAATCACTTTGGATTTTGATTAATTTTCAGATGAGATTCGAGGCGATGACATGAATATTTGGAGACATTGATGAATGGATAAGCTATTTGTTTTACGTTTTGTCCTTTTTGTGGTGTCGTCATTGTTGAATCATTCCTAAAGCATGGAGTTGATTACGAATTCAGTGGAGGGTGATAGATGCGGTGTACTTATGGAATGAGAGGTGTTTTTGGAACTAGTTCATCATTTGATGGCACAGTGTGTCATTGTTTTCATCACGTGCTGCAATCTCACTTGGGTTTCACTTGAAGCAAGCCAAATATGGCAAGATTAAGGTTACCATTCTGTGGGGCTTAATAAAAGGAAGAAGTAGGGGACCATCGTTACAGCCCTGAGGAACGCAATCACGTCTGCAGAAGAATATAATGCTGAAGAGGGAAATGTAGCTTGTGCGCAGTCTGTTGACGATTTGGAACAAGAAGGAGACTCTCATTTCAACCTTGCGCTAAACTATGACTCCTGCGACAGAATAAATGACTCGAGAAGGTGTAGTTCTTCAACTCTTGAACCATCGCAGCGGCAGTTGAAAAAAACAGGAGTCCATCGTTACAACCTTGAGGAACGCCATCTCGGCTGGAGAGTGATATTCAACTCAGGCAAAACAATAGTGTCTGTTGACGATTTGAAATAAAGCTGGGTATACCCGTTTCAACCTTGTGGTACACCATGCCCCTTATGAGATAGCGAAAAGAGACTATTTTTCTAAATCTGGCCGCAGTGTCAGTTGAGCACTCGAAATAAGTAGGGAACCTCCATCTCCACCACGATGAGCTCGGGAGTTCTTGCAAGTGTCAGCTGTGATCTTAAACAAACACAAGAGGCTCGGTTTTACCGTGTGTTAATTGCGTTCAGGTGGTCTTGTAGATTTCATAGGCCCCCCTTGCCGAAACATTGCTGGCAGTCCACGTTTCGAAAGGTTTTCTTTTCCGCCGTCCAGTCATAGCTGACCTAAGTGTCCATCAAGTTTTAGTTTTTCTCGCCGAATTGGTGCAGTTTTTCTCTGCTTATCTACTCATCCACTATCGCAACGATCAATTCGTTACTAAATGCGTCCAAAACTTATGGATACCCACTTCAACGCTACACCCCACATCACATCCTTCGGCCATTTAAACAGTTCCCTCTTTCCACCACATGAATTTGGCCTTCACTCTTTTTACGCTCCAACATCCATTCCAAAACCGTACCCTATTCCATTCCATCGGAACGATTTAAGTATTTTCACATCACTCGCCGCGAAAATTCTCGGAAAGACGAAGAAGTAGACGCAAGCAGATAGAAGGTTTTTGATGAGAGCGAAGCAAACGAAAATGAAGGTTCACTGTTCTCGCTAAATTAATTGTACCTGTTCTATATCCGTCAATGCGGCTTGTGCTTCAGTTTCGCTGAATAACGAAATTCTTGTGAAATGATGACGCTTCTGTCGGGCGGCGACGATCTAATGAATTTACTTAAAGATGAAAGACACTTCATGGGCAATTCATCAGTCGAATGAAAGCGGAAATTCGTGGATTAAGATGACAGCAGAAAATTCAATTCTGACTTTGAATTTAAAGATTGAACCTCGGAGAGAAAGGGAGGCAAATTTGACGAGGTGAAGTTTGAGAAGAGGAAGAGGAATTCGGAAGAACTAGAAAATGCGTCATACTTCAGCCTTCTGGTCCCCGTCTTTGGGGAACTAGAACAGGAGTCACACTTCAGCCTTCTGGTCCCCGTCTTTGGGGAACTAGAACAGGAGTCACACTTCAGCCTTCTGGTACCCGTCCTTGAGGAACTAGAACAGGAGTGATGCTTCAGCCTTGTGGCGAACTAGAACAGGACTCATGCTTCAGCCTTCTGGTACCCGTCCTTGCGGACAAGAACAAGAGTAATGCTTCAGCCTTGTGGTTCCCATCTCTTGCGAACTAGAACAGGAGTCATTCTTCAGCCTTGTGGTTCCCATCTCTTGCGAACTAGAACACTAGTCACCCTTCAGCCTTCTGGTACCCGTCTTTGCGGACAAGAACAAGAGTAATGCTTCAGCCTTGTGGTTCCCATCTCTTGCAAACTAGAACACTAGTCACACTTCAGCCTTATGGTACCCGTCCTTGAGGAACTAGAACAGGAGTGATGCTTCAGCCTTGTGGCCAACTAGAACAGGAGTCATACTTCAGCCTAGTGGTGACCATCTTAACGAATGTATTCACTATAATGTCATGCTTGAGCTCTCTAGTCACCATATTGATGGAAAAGAACAGGACCCAAAGTTCAACCTTTTGGCACATCGTGAAATAACGTAAACATGAAATTACAATTCAAACGGTGTAAAGTTGTAGAATTAAAACCTCCGTGTTCGTACTAATTATAAACACGTCATGGGCGTGGAATGCTGATGCCGTAAGAGAGCAGCTTTCCCAACCAGACTTACACAACCGACTGACCAACAGCTTCCTACGATTAGATGGTGCTCACGATAGATTCAATTCTACGATGATCTCACGTAAACGACAGCAAATTCCTCCAGAAAACGCGAGAACCATGAAATGCTTGTTGTATGACTCGTTCGAGTGAACGCGGGCACGTGTGCAATTGACTCGCGAACTGGTCGCTTAAAAATCGCAACTGCCAGGCCAAACAATAAATTTGACTCAATTTTCGCACATACACCGCCTCTGACTCACTGCTGCCAGTGGCTAGTACAGTACACGTAATTTTAATGATACCTTTTGCCAATTGCACACATTGATACGTTTGCCCCAATTTCACTTCCTGTCTTGGTATGGAAACCTCGTCACCTAACACTTAACTGCTTTGCTTGTGTGTCAGTGACGCTCTCGCTTAGTCTGGTTAATTAAGCTCACTGCGCACACACAGCACGATCGAAGCACTCGTATCGTTATATCTTTTCATTTGTTCCCAACTTGATTTAACGCCAATTTAACAGCGGATTGCTGCCACATTCACTGTCGAGGAGAAATTTTCAGCTTCGCTTATCACATGGCTCTCTCTCTCTCTCTGTCACACTCACTCGCCCAGCGCACATCTTTGTATGCCTCCCGTTTCCACAACTCGGAGAGATAGTTTATCCATTTCGCAGGTAAAACTGTTAGCGACGAACGTACCGCCGAGGGGTGGTGGCTAAAGGAATGCGAAGCGTAAATAATTTCATAGTAAATCGATTTCATTCATTAAAGTGTAATTGACGACGGTTTGTTGGGCTCTGTGGGTGTGCACAGACGCGCTACAGTCGACGCTAGCTCATGGTGTGACTGCGTAGTTGTTGGAACTGCTGCGCTACTCCTCCCACTGCCGCTGTCGTTGAATACAATTTTAACAGTTCACTCTGTCGAGTGGTATTTTAAATTTCATAACACTGACGATGCGGCAAAAGATGCACTGCTGCGCCGTTTGCCGGGGTTAAGGAGGAAAAATCATTTGCAGAAAATGAGGGGAAAAACCGCGCAAAAAATGTGAAAGTTCTCTGATTTTATTTTACATTTTTGTGGGTGAATAATTGCTGAAAGTCCGGCCGCCGATTAAAAGGAATGTACGAGAGTGAGGTTTTCAAAAGGTCATTCCTTGTAGATACCGAGTGGGGGCAGCTGGTGGAACGAACGAACTCCTGCAAGACCTTTTGAATATTCAGCATGATTTGAACTCACTCGATGTTGGCTGTGTTCACTTGCACTTTGCTGCTTCCAGCTTGTCTCTATTCAGCAAACTTCATTACGATTCAATTAGTTAACAGAGAATTTAAAAAATAACTCCGATTTTTGAGGATTGACTCAGGACTCAACCAGGAAGTCCTTCGTCATCAGTGAACTGCTGAAAATCATCTGATGCTTCGGACTTTTGTCACTTATTTGACTTTTGATTGCCTTCTGGCCAGAAATGAAGTATTACAGAGATGGCCGACTTCTACCTCTCTTGCTACTTAGAATGTTTGACAGCTGTTTTTAATAAAGTGTTCTTAAACCAAATTGACCAATCAGAGGACGGCATTTAGGTTATTTCGTGAATAACCGTCAAAAATGCATGAATATCTGTCAAAAAGGCACTTAAATTCGTCGATGGACTAGGGGGCAATCGGCCATCACTGTAATACTTCATTTCTGCCTTCTGGCATAATTGGCGTGACCTACTCATTTTCATTTCTAACAGTTTCCTCGGCAAGGCATCACCCTAAAGTAGGTTCACGGTGAAAAATGCATGCTTTAGGCAACCGGTCTGGAGTGGAGGTGCTCTTCGATAGTAGCATAGACTCGCATCTCTGTTGTCTCGGGTGCATTTTCAATCTCTTTGCAGGGCAGTTGTGATCTTACCACGGGCGAGTGCGCTCGTAGCTTTAAGCCGGCACTTCATTTCTTGGGTCTTAACAGGGAGTCCTCTCAAGATGGCAGCTTCCTATCCCAGAACTGTCTTTAGTTGTGGTCATCATGTGGTGGTGTTGTCCCTCTCCACTTGTGTACATCGGCTTAAACATGGACCACCTCTGAAACTCTAATCGTCTTATGATATTAAGATGATTTTGTGTACGTTGAGACTCATGCCCAACCTCAATTCAAGCTAGACCTTAACCCGACCTAATACTGCCTTCCATCTCAGACTGTGATCCTGGGCCCATTCCGCCTTCCATCCTTGACGGTCATCAGTAGTGCAAGTCATAAACATAAATATGTCACCAATCTTTGATATGGCATTACCAGGACTGACTCATGAATCAACCCCCACAGATAGGGATGTCATAGTTCCAAATTACGATGCGGTCATACGATCGCTTAATGAAACCATCGTCAAATAAATAAATAATATCCATTGGAGCTCGGATGGGATAGTCAGAGCCAGAGATAAGGAAAGGGTCTAACCACTTGAGCAATATCGATGAGGATCGATTATGAAAGGGATGAGATGCAGATTGTGTGAACAATCGGGACAGTTTCCAGTACGGCAAGAACGTGACATGTTCTCCTCTAGTGTAAGATTCAAGTGAAATAAATGTGCAAGTGGGTTAATTTTATTAACTTTATTTCATTCTCGTTTTTTATTTTTTTTGGATAACTGATACAAATTAAATATTTAATTCGCACGATCTTATTTACTTTTTAGGGCTGCCACCCATGCAGGTTCTGCAGCTGAGCAACACCCGTCTTGCATCGGTCGATTGCATCTTCTAGTCATTAAGGCTAAGGTGTGCTGGGGCCGCGAGCTCTGTGTCTTTAAACCAAACGTTGATCTTGATCTTCTTTTCCGACAAGTTCGTGTCCGAAGATCCTATACCCCACATCCTTCACTCGGTGTGGCTGAGTTAGTAGAGATGACGAAATTTTACAATATTCGTCCGCGGCTTGGTGCAGCTTTAGGTTGTCTTTTCGTCGCCATTCAATTCCCTCGTAGACATCCTTTCAAGGGGAACAAAAGTTGCCCATCTCTACCAATCTACTTATCTTCTAGACTTCTAGGCAATGTAATCCCTGATGATGAACGCTTGATTTCAAACCTTTGTGCGATGAGTTTCGACTCGAATTTTTTGGACAAACGGAGGAGGGGTGTCTAAGCCAAGTTAGCAGTTTTCACATCAGTATTTATTCTAACGCGAATACAAGCTGCTCTCGGTCATAGGGTGAAAAATACGGCAGCACGGCAGGAACTCTGCTGCTTCTTCGAGCGGAATGGGCTATGTCCACGGTGTGGCGTGGCACGAATGTCTCCATGATCACGACTTCAATGGCGTGCCTTGAATGCGATTCCAACAGTTGGCAGACCTAGGGCGAGGTGGTTGGACCAAGTTTAAAAACTTTCTTGTACCCTGATGAGTTAGAGTCCAGGTCAGAGGATCGAGTTGCCTTCGTGGTTTGCCGCCACGCAGAGGATCAGTGAGGATGAGATGAGATAGAAAGTGCTGCTGGTACCAAGGTGACTCTGGAGTGGTGATCCAATACCAGTCAATTATGAAGTCTTGCCATGGGTGTTGAACGAAGGATTAGTTCCTGCTCGGCATGATATTTGGTTTTCTCCCCATTAAACTTGATCCCGGCTTGTTCCTCTTGTTCGTCAATCGCCTTGAAATTTGCAAGCCTCGGAACGCTGAGAATGAACAACCTTGTTGATGTCAGCATCACCAAGCATTTGGACTGATTTTTAGAAGATAGTGTTTTCCGAGCACACAGCTGCTCTACGCACTATCTTCTCCAGTTCTCCAGTCTTCCCACGACAGGACATCATTTTGCCAAGATCCAGTACAGTGCATCAAGCGCCTTCGAAAGGTTCAGCTGTCCTTGAGCGCACGGATGGCACCAGCATCTATCATCACCAACTATTGCCGATGTTAGGAATGAACATGTCATCGACATCAGCTTACATTCCCAGCCTGTCCTGTTTGAAGGTTTGAAGGCGATTGATTCGATTCGGTCCTGGCCTCTGCAAACCTCTCCAGTTCCAATGAACTAATCCATAGACAGGCAGCGTCGCTGATGGAATTGTTGCCCGTCTTAAAGCGTTTTGTCCGACAAAGGGAGGGAAAGCGTGTTCCTGTTATAGATCTGTTCCCCTGAGAGACCTGTCGCTGTAGGAGGGTTCACTTCCCCTTGCTTTCTCTCGAAAATACGCCACCACAAGATCCCAACCATCTGTGGATTACTGAAAACAGCGGATTATAATGTACAGGACGGACGAATTGAATTGAAATGAATCCGCATGAGTGAGAATGAAGATTTTCAATGACGGCGGAAAGACGGACAGACCCATCAGGACAAATTCTCTCAAAACACGTCGGATTATAGTCAATGTCGAATTAACGGGCCGCGGATGAAGGAGAGAGTACTACACTTCAGTTCCGTCATCCACCAATTGGCTTGTTCATGATAGCGTCTCATTTTTTTTGTCACAGTCCTCTAGTGGCCAGTTCATTTGTAGAAACCTCTCGAACAGATTCCACAAAAGGAAGTTCAAAAACGGTCTCATTACTCACCTCAAAAAATCACTTCACCAAACTGTTCGGCGTCAACAGACCGACCAAAGGCAAGCTCCAAAATTCCAGTCCACCATCAACGTCAGTCAACGGCGCGCCATTGTCCTTCGGTTCAAAAGAGAAATTTCGCAAACACACACGCCTTAGTTCACCGAGCGCACACTTATGGACTCACATGTATCCCAAATAGTTGCCGTGATGGATGACGTCGGAAGACACATGCTTTTTTTCATTTCTATTCCTTGTTGAAGTCAGTCCCGACTCGGCTTGGCCCGATGTATGACAGCTTCCATGGTGACTCTTAACCTTGGCAACGATTTGTCTCCGTAAGTACATTGTTCCGGGATGCGTTGTCATCAATATATGGGTCCTCCCCGGGAAAGTTTTTTTTTTGTTTTTTTTTCCTCCATGTCTGCACCCCCACTTGCTGGGGAGAACTCAGTTCGAGAGGGCTTCCCTAAATTAAGGCAATCATTAAACTGTCAAACTTTTACCATAACTCGCCGTTCAAAGTTCCCATTAATCCCTCACTCTGACATCATCACAAAACGTTTGAATCAAATAAAAAAAATCAGAAACCGCATATCTAACGAGCTCCTTTGAATATTCGAAAAAAGAAAAAGCCGAGACGAAAAAAATACGTATGCTCGGGGGTATCTATAGATAGAAGTGGGTGGATTTCTGTTCGCTTTTATTTTTACCAGCGTCTCCCGGCTGATTGCATCCTTAATCCCCATTTACACTCTCGCATTTGCGGAGCTTATCGACCAATCAATTACAAATCTGGGTGTGAGATAAATTCAAATGCCCTCAAAACCGCATTGAATCAACCGCCTGGTGCCGCCCACTCTTCTCTCTCTTCATTCCCATGTACTTGTCACACAAATGTCAAACGATTTGTGTGCAGGAGCACCGACGGAAGACGACCACGCCGAGGAGAAGAAAGGAAACATAAAAAGCAAACATCACTTCGCTTCAATTGGAATGTGTTTCATTTCGACTCATCTGCCCTTGATGCCGCTGCCGTCTCTCTCTCGCACTCCCGCACTCTGCTCCCGTGACTTGTGTGTGCTTCGAGTCAGCTATTTCTAAAGTAAACACAAAATCAGATTCCGAGGTACGCAAGGTCTTACTACACTCTCCCCCACCCCCACCCACCGCTTTTGCTGGTGCGGAGAAAAAAAGAAACGAAACGACGACAACGACGATGACGATATAAGCCAAACTAACGTAAAAGATCACGTTTCCCGAAAGGCGAACGATAAAAGCGGACCGATAGGAGGTGGCTTGAAGGTTTTTAAGATGCAAGATAGGAGGGCGCAAAGCTTGTCTTCTCAGCCCCCGTCAGCAGAGGGAATTCGATGAATGTCGGCAGCGCGGGCGGTTGCGGATGAAAGGAATGAAAGTGAAGGCAACGCTCAAAGAAAAACAGGGCACTTCCTGGATTGGTGTACAGTGTACACGCACAGTCGAGTGATTTCCATTTTCGATTGAATGAATGAGATGCAATTACATGGAATTCATTTTTTTTTCTTCCATTCCTTAAGAACGTTACTTGCGAGCTTTTTCGCGGCGCGCACTGTTTGCAGATGCACTTGCTTGGTTTTGCATTCGCGGATTCGCGGTTGGAAGCAGATGGATGGCATCATCTGAAGAGATCCTCTTCTTTTTCGTTTGTCCTTTGTGTTGTACCGTGGAACTGTTTAGAATGGGAAAAAAGGAGAAGATACAAAAATAATGGAGTGCCATTGGGTTCGGTGCTTGGACCATTACTCTTCAAAAAAGAACAGACACTTGGTATTTTGCAAGCAGAGCGTAGTTAAATTGCCAGAAAAACACTGAATGAATTGTTGTGTACTTACAAGCGTTTCTCTGAATATAATGGTGTACTACAGGGTTCTTCAGTTGGTCCACTTTTGTTGAATTTGTTGGAGATTATGCGGAAAAGAAGCTCAAAGAAGGCGTGTCTTGGGCTCAATCATGGGAAATTATTAATTGGTGGGTAAGGAGGGCGACTTTTTTATTCTCAAAAATGGGAATTGACTTATGTTTCCATTCATGTCCACAAAGCAATGGTATCCATGCGGAATCATTCGTGTATTTCTTCCGCGCGCTGCTGTGATTCTAGAACTAAGTGCCAGCCTTTAATGATTTACTTTCCTGAGGTGATGGTGCAATGCTCGTTGTTAGACAATCCCTCTTTACTTTCTTAAGGTGGTGCTACAGTCCGAGGTGGACCTGGGCGTCGATCTTTAGCTAGTTGCCTCCAGTTTCGCACATAAAGTTGTTTGAGGTCCCTTCACACTTGCGTACGCCACCTGAGTCGCTTTCTTCCTCCACTGTGCCATCCCTCGGGGATGGGTTCGAAGACTTTCCGGCCAGAGCATTGGTTTCCATTCGCTTTTTTTTTTTATCAATTGCTTTTTTAGACCAAAGAAGCAGCGATTACTTACTTACTAATCAGGCTGGCGACCCATGCATGGTCCGAGGCTGAGTAATAGCTGCTTTAGATGACTGACAGTCCTGGGCACAGTGCTTCTTGTCATCAAGACCAAGCTGTCTTGCACCCGCAACTACTTGGTCTTCAGAAAGGAGATTCGGTCATCATCTTCACCAGGAGGCTCTAATTTGACCCGAAGTAACACCGGTTGCCAAAGGCGGTTCTACGTCGAATCTCCCCAGTGACCGGTCTAAAGCCAATCGGCCTTAGACGTTCACACAGTACGCTGGACAGGATCTTGTGGGCGACAAGAGTTATTTTTCGTTTGACTTCAGCGCTGGTATCGTTGTCTGAGTCAGTCCCTCCACCTTGGTGAAACGCGGTACCTACTCCCTTTGGTCCTTCATGGCTCACAGCACCCCGATGCTATGTAACTCCACATTGAACTGATCTCTTCCGTAGAAAGGGTTGGATGGTGACACTGAAAGATTCCCAAGTTGTGCCATCATGATACAGAATACTGCGGTGATGAGAAGATGATGGACTGGATTAGGTAGACGTTTTGTTTCACGAAGCTAGGGAAACTTCACAAAGAGCTGAGTCAAGTTCGAGCTGCGTGCGTGTAAAATGGCGGCAGATTCGGGGAGAAACGCAACAGCATGCAGCGCGTCTAGATCCTTCAGATGCATCGTGCATCTCGAAGAAGGGACGGAACGGAGAAGGGTGGACGGAGTGTGCTATGTCCTTATATAAAATTGGGATAACAGTCAAAGTTAGAGACTCGACGGAAGAAGCCCCAATGCCATAGACGGAATCAGCTGTATGCAGGCTCTGTTGCCCCTTTAGTCGCAACTGGCGTTACCGCGCCAGCTGGCAATCAGCCAGCATTCAGTTAGTCATCCTAAACAGGCTGATTCGTCGTTTTACAAAGGGTACGTGCTTCTCGACTTCTGCGCTGAGTTCATCTCCTTGAACGTCCAAGATCTTTCATAAATCACGGCTCCACGTCGAGCCACTGACGGCGGTCAGGGAATGCAATTCGTTTGGAAAAGTTTCTCAAACATCGCCGTTTGGAGCTGGGATAAACTGAAGCACCCCCTCCATTCGTGGGAGAACAAAAGCAAGCACAACACGAGAAGCTAGGGACAGTCGGGGGGGTGCAGCGCCATATTCTGCTGCCTCTTTGAGTTCGATGTCAGATTCTCTGCCTTAATTCAAGTTGCAGTTTTCCCAAGTTCAATGTGAATTACAGAACACACCTTCCAGCAGATGCTCATACCGTGTCGCAAAACAGGATATAGACCCCCAAGCCAGACCAAGTTGAATAGCATTACCATGGCAATACAAACCCATTGATGCACCCATGCACTCTCAAGTC